>CM059301.1:8907500-8917500 GCA_030340665.1 Neosalanx taihuensis
AGTTGGAGCAGTTAGGCCCTGTTGCCGTGGCAGCGAGGGGTCAGGCCCCCGGAGTGTTCCGGAGAGAAAGACACGTTCCCGCCTCCGGAGGAAAAATGGCCGCCGACATTCGAGCGAATCAGGACTCGCACGTGTTGGTTTGGAAAGGCTCTTGGAGGATTCGTTCAGCCGTTGAGTCGTGCTGGAGGAAGAGGCTGACAGCCGAGGGTGATGAGGAGGCTCGGAGGCTGAGGGGGGAGGCCAGCGGTAAAGGAAGGGAGCTCCTGAATATGGATGATGCTGTACACAGATGCACCGAGGAGAACACACACCTATACAATACACACACACACACACACGATAACACACACACACACTCGCTTTGTTGCCTCACTTCTCCCTAGGTCTCTCTGTCTCTCCTTCTCTAGTCACCTGTTTCTCACTCTCTGTCCGTCCGTCTCCTCTCTTCTCCCTCTCCCGCTCTCCTCCCTCCTCCCTCCCTCTCTCCTTCTCTTTCTCTCCGGGTGTCGTAGGGAACGTGTTCGACGGCGAGGCGTGCGCAGGTTCTGTGACAGCCAAGCGTAAATCTGAGTTGTATATCCGATCTGCTGACACATCAGGAGAGTGGGGGGTGGGGTTGGGGGGGGGGGCTTCCAGGCAGCAGGGCGATCCATCCCCGCCCCAGTGCCTCCTTCTTCACCCCCCCCCCCCACCCCCACGCAGCTTTTAAGCTAATTGGCTCGCTCCGGCTTCATTACCCAGGGTTCACACAGTCCCCCCCCCCCCCCCAGCAACATGTGTTCCTATGGCCGCTCGCTCGCTCTCCTCCCCCTGCGGAGGGGGGGGGGGGTAAGATTTAAACATCAAAGTGTTGCTTCCATCATACGCCCTGATATGGATTAAACTCTCTCCACTGCGCTTTGTCTGTCCCATCCTGCTGAGCGCGGCAACTGAACGTACGTGTGTGTGTGTGTGTGTGTTGTAATGGAACCTCTACTAATGGTTCTGACATCGTCTGTCAGGCTAAGACTTTGTGATGGGGGGGGAGCAGACAGCCTGCCAGCTACACGCTTGGCCCCACAGGAACAGGTGGAGGAAGGGATGGCAGAGAGACTCACGGAGGGAGGGATGGATAGATGGATGGATGAGCAGAGTGAAGAGGATCGGAAAGAGATGAGGTGGTTAGAAGGGAGAGATGGAATGAAAATGGATGCTGAGCGAAATTGAGCGGAAGTGGGGATGGATGTGAGGGAGAGGCCACACAGGGTAGGATGGAGAGATGGAGTGACGAGGGGGGGGGGAAGACAAAGAGCATGAGGAAGAAAAAGAGTTGTGTCTGTGTGTTTCATCAAAGAGCCCTATTCAGCTAGTTTGTGGTGTTTCGGCTGGGAGGGGGGTTATACTGCAAAAACAGCATCTCTGAGGATGAAAATCTTGTTTTTAGCTTTGAAATCTTGTTTAAAACATAGATGTTTAGTCATACATGGATTATCCCTTGTGTTAGTGTTAGTAAACAACCCGATATTTTAAGAAATCTTCGAAAGTGTGAATAAGTCTCTACAGATGTCTCTGAGTAAAACGTTATAACTGCAGTGGGAGATGCATTAGCATGTTTCAGCGGTCAGAAGATGTGACGGCCCATCTCCCCCCAGAGAGCGCAGCTCAGACTCTTGGTGTTCCTCTATCTTGTCTTGTTTTGGTTTGCCAGTTTGTTTTCTCACTTGTTAGGATTTTTTCCATCATTTTTTAGTTTGGTTTCAGATTTTTGCCTCCGTTTTGTGTTCTGTCCTTGTTGGTTGTCGCTAACGTCCGTTAGCTTCCCTGCAGCGGTCGGGTGTGAAATCAGCGAAGTGATTGTTCTTAACTCCACCCTCCTCAGCTCACGGGGACAGAAGGCAGAACATAACTAACTTCTTTGCACTTCAATTTGATCGAGCATTTTTGCAGTGTAAGGAAGGGGGGTGGGGGTGACATATTTAGGGGAGTGACAAACGACAAACCACATGTCCCCGCAGACGTTGGCGTGTGTAATATCTCCAAGGTGAGCCGCAGAACAGGATGTGCCCGCGCGAAAACCTTCAAACGTTTGTGTTATCCATGTTCTTCCTCAGTGTTTAGCTGTGCTCTGACTGGCAGGCAGCTGCCGCTGAGTGATTGGTTGACGTTTCCCCCTGTACTAGTCATCACAGTCCATCATGGCCGCCTGACAACACGTCATTTCTGCGCTGGGAAATAAATCCAGACGCATTTTAATTCTGCAGAAAAGCTTCAGCTGTACTGGGGGTCAGGAATAACCTTCAGTCAGTCAGCCAGCCAGGCAGGAAGTCAGCCAGGAAGTCAGTCAGTCAATCTGCCAACACAGAAGGCAACAAGGGGAAAGTTGTGGAGAGTTTGATACTGTACATGTGTGGACTGGAACCTCTGCTTGTGTGGCTGATATTGTTAGTCAGACTAAGACTCAGAGAGAGGGAGGGAGAGAGAGAAAGAGAGACAGAGGGAGGGAGAGAGAGAAAGAGAGACAGAGGGAGGGAGAGAGAGAGGAGAGAAAGAGAGAGAGATGGAGAGAGAAGAGAGAGAAAGAGAGAGAGAGAGAGAGAGAGAGAGAGTATAAGGAGTAACAAGACGGTGCAGTGTGTGAGGTGAAAGAAGGTTAGGGGATTGTCTTTGTGTGTGCGATTGCGTGTGAACGTGTGCGTGCGAGTGTGTGCGTGCATGTGTAGATTTGACCTCAGTGAGCAAGGGTTTTGGAATACCAGTGCCAGTTGACTGATCATGACATTTACCCACAGATCTATCTGTCTCTCTGTTTATCTCATACTCCACCTTTCCTTCCTCCTCTCCTTCTTTTTACCTCTCTCTCTCTCTCTCTCTCTCTCTCTCTCTCTCTCTCTCTCTCTCTCTCTCTCTCACACACACACACACACAGAAACTCCCAGGCCTCCCCTGCACATCTTAGTTTGTGGAAAAAAAAGGACCCTGGAACTCACCGCCCCCCCCCCCCCCCCATGCCCAGAACCTGGAGTGCAGGTGTAGAGTGTGAGGAACAGAGCGCTGTGGTCCTGGCAGCCTGAAAGGGATCAATAACCTGCGGAAGGTTCTGGTTCATGGTTTAATCAGACTGAATGCTACCAGCTGCTTAAAACACCGTTAATGCTGCGACCGCATGGTGAGGTAAATACTCCTGTAGCTCTTAGCTGGGAAACTCACACACAAACTCACACACACACACACTGGCATAATCACACACACCACCGCAAATGCAATGTGCTACACTTTAGGAAACGCTCCGTCCTTACTGCTGCTTACCAATAAACACAATGTGTGTAGCAGGGAACACAACAGCTCACTGGTGTAACACTGCTAGCACAGCAGGAAATACAGGGCCAATCACTTTCTGGCTGCATAAATACTTGAGCCTGATCATTTTGACTGTACACTGCACAAAATACAGAACAAGCTAACCTTATACTTTGATTCATGGATATTCATCAGTTTATTTCGGTCATTCAGAAATTACATAAACGAAAGCCATTTATTTTCAGCTATCAGCATTCAGTTATTCATTTTCAGAGCGAAAACATTCAAATCATGTGCGCAGCCAGCTTTAATTCATTTAGAAATGTTCAATAAGTGTTTAGACTTCAGCAAACCCGTGTTGAAATATTCATGTGTCAAGCTAAGCAAGGATGATTAGTAGTCATCCTTCCATAGCTACTGACTTTCAAGTCTGCCTGCCTATGTGCCTGTCTAGCTAACTGCCTGTCTGTATTTACATTAGGTAATTTAGCAGACGCTTTTACCCAGAGTGACTTACCACAAATACAGAGACATTCCCCCTGAGGAAAGAAGGGTGAAGTGCCTTGCCCAAGGACACAACGTCATGTTGCCTTAGCCTGTCTGTGTGCATGTCTGTCTGCCCGTCTGGCCAGCTGTCTAGCCGCCTGTCTGCCTGTCTGTCTGTCTGTCTGTCTGCCTGTCTGCCTGTCTCACTGCCTCAGCACGTGGGATGTGAAGGTTGAGGGTTTGTGCCTGTGTGTGGGGGGTGCATGATGGGAAGAGGGCTACAAAGCTGCGTGACTGATTGGTGGAACTCTCGAAGTGTCATTTAGGAATTATTCGATCAAATGTCTGTGATCATGGACAGCTTTAATTCTGGGGGAAATAGCGGTATAATTTGGCTTATGAATAGAAGTTTAATTTGCAAGAGAAAAATAGATTATATTATAGACAGTTAGATTCCTTGTGTCTCCAGCTGATTGAGGTCCTGACCCCTCAATGTCAATGTGACCCTCTGTCTCTCTGGAGTCTGAATGTGATGAGATCCAGGATGTCTGCTTTAACTGTGTCTGTTATAGGATCAGGGACAGCGGTGTCCAATCCTGGTCCTCGAGGGCAGCTGGCTGTCCTCAAGGTGTTAGGATCACAGGTGTCAAGATCCAGTCCTTGAGGGCCGCTCTCCTGAGGGTTTTAGATGTTTCCCTGGTCCATGGGAGGATTTGGGAAGTTCACAACAACGTTATGTGATCTATAGCAAGGCTGTGTGATAGCATAGGTCTCTGTCTCTGTCCATATGTCTGTCTGAATAGCACGTTGGATGCAGGGCAGATTAATTGATCGGGAAAATATCCAATAAAAGCGCCACCTGTTCTATCCAGATTCCTCGCTGCCAGGCTCATCTGACTTGCAAATCTAAAGATGAGTCATACGTTTGAAAAACGTGAACCTGTCTCTTTTTTTGCGGCACCCCATTTCTCAAGCTTTTCACCTCACTATGCACCCCACTCACCCTCCTTCCCCCACCATCCTCTCTACCTCCACCTCACGTTCTCTCTCCCGCTCTCGCTCTGAGGAGCAGGAGAAGCTGTGCGGACTCTCTCGCCCCCTGGTGGGGAACATGTGTAACTGCCATTCTGAGGTGCTGTACTCTTTTTCAAACAGTAGAGGGCGATGGTTGCACACGATCTTCCTGTCTCTGTAGCACAGTGGATCTCTACCAGCACGTGCCTAACAGGCCATCTGCAGGCTAATCTGCAGGCCACTTCACAGATGATGAATTTTGAAGAAATTTGAAGAGGATGTTGGCTGTCACACCCAGCGTGCAGGGATGTGTGTGTGTGTGTGTGTGTGTGTGAAGTGTGAAGTGTTTCTCATATCTCTACTTTCATATATCATAAATGAGCCCCCCCCCCCCCCCAGGTGACTGGACAACCCCCCCAGGATCTAGTTAATTAGTCAAATTAATGAAGGTGACAATCTGAATGAAGGACAAGGGAGTGTCTCACTGTCTGGACTGGCTAACATACCAGCTAGAAGCACACTGACCTGCCTTCTAGTCCTGGTCCTGGTCCTTGTCTGGGTCCTGGTCTCAATCTCTAAAGGCCACACACACACACACACACACACACACACACACACACACACACACACACAGGCAAACACACCCACACACACCAGTCCATTACTGTGGCAGTAGATCATGTGTCTGTTTACAGTCGAACCAGGCCTTTTAACTGACACCTGACCCCTTGGAGCCCCTCCGCCCACACACACACACACACACACACACACACACACACACACACACACACACACACACACACACACACACACACACACACACACACACACACACACACACACACACACACACACACTCAGGGCCACAGCTTCCCAAAAAAAGTTACCATTTGGAAGTGGTTGTGGGAGAGAGAGACACATAAAGATCCTGTTTCAGTGTCTTTTTGCCCGGTAAGCATCCTGCTCTTCTCATCAGTAACTATAATAGAGAGATACAGTATCCAGTGACGAGGACTCTGGCTCCTGTGCTGGACCTGAGCACAGCTGGCCAACTGGAGAGGAGCGTCTGGACTGAGGCTGGAGAGGAAGACCAGAGTGTGGACAGGAACCAGGGACAGGCTGTGTCTTCTCACTTGCCAGCCTGTCTGTCTGTCTGTCTGTCTGTCTGTCCTGGGACTCCCAGGCTAATTAGGCCATCACTCTTGGTCATTACCACACTAATGGTGAAATAGGTGTGCATGTGTAGAGGTGAGATGGGGGGATGGTGTTGTAATTGTTCCCTCTTTACCTGGGGGTTTGGTTCGAAAGACTGAGTTAATGATGACTGAGAGCTTCCCTCTGGTGGATCAGGCTGGAGAGATGGAGAGAGGGAGACAGAGAGAGAGGGAGACAGAGAGAGAGGGAGACAGAGAGAGAGGGAGACAGAGAGAGAGGGAAAGGGAAAGGAGAGAGAGTGAGGGAGAGAGAGGGAGGGAGAGAGAGGTAGAGAGAGACAGAGAAAGGGAGAGAGTGTGTGTGAGAGAGAGAGACGGAGAGAGACAGCGATAGAGAGAGAGAGGGAGAGAAGGGAGAGCGGGGGAGAAGGGAGGGGGAGCCAGGAGGAGCGTTGAGGCAGAGTAGGAAGATGAAAGAGGAGAAAGCGATGGAGAAAACAAAGAAGCTCCCATATGGTGGGACAGAAGGGAGAGACAGAGGGAGGGAAGGATGGAGGGAGGGAGAGATAGATGAAGGGAGGAGTTGATGGAAGAAGGGATCTGTCTCTGTATCGGTGTCCAGGCTGGACCAATCAGGCCTCGTTTGCAGCTCAAACAGCTGATCAATAATCAATACTTAAAAGGTATTGATGAGAGGGCTGCATGCCACCTCTGCAGTGGGCATGGATATCGACAGGGTCAAATACAAAACCTCAGATTTTTACTGCCTGGCTCATATGCATTTGTTTAACTCTTGCTTGTTTCATGGGGACTGATTTGCCGAATGGTTGCTGTCTGCTTCGTTGGTACCCACCTGCATGGCTCTTGCTGACTGATTCTTGCAAACTGGTTTGCAGGTCCAGATTTGCTTCTCGCTCAGGCAGATTGATCGATTCAGATGTCTCCCTGCTGTTTCTCGCTCTGCAGATGCCGAACATGCTGACGACAGTCGCTAAAGTGATGACAGGGGCTGATCCTGACAGACCCCCTCTCCCCCCGGGCCTCCCCCGGGCCCCCCACCCCTTTCCCCCCCAGTCCCCCCTCGCCCAACATGACAGCGCAGTCATGTTGCGCAACGGGAGGGACCGCCAACATTCACGCCTTGTTGGGTTGATCTCATTCAATTAAGTCATCTCCTCATCCTCAGTCTCTTTTGCTCTCTACTGTCTTCCCTGGGAGGGATGAGGGGAGGGGAGGGGGGGAGGGATGGGGGGGAGATCGTGAAGGGTGAGGGGGGGGTCGTGTTCAGGAGGTGTGTAAATACCATGAAACCTAATTCTATTAAGAGCTTCATTATATTCCTGCTATTTCAGGACAAAACAGATCTCAAAAAGAGGAGGAGGACTGAGAAGATAAGAGAAGGAGAGAGCAAAGAACGAGATACGAGAGGAGGAGAGGAGAGGAGAGAGGAGGAGTCTCTCTGGTTCTCTGTCACAGCCAGCTACAGTTATGTACGCTTCACTTAAGGCCACTGTGTGCGTGCAGTGTGTGTGTGTGTGTGAGTGTGTGTCCTCCACATCCCTCCCCCTGGCGCCCTCTGGGGGGGTGGGGGGTGTGGGGGGGAGAGGGCGGGGGAGACAGATGAGGAAGTGTGTGTTGTGATGTTTTTATCACAGTGAGATTGCAGGTGGTTATCCCAGGGCAAACAGACAGGGAGCGGAGAGACCCCGCCACCGCGCCCGCTGGAGCTCAGCTCAATAAAACATGAGGTGCTGCTGGAGGGGGCGAGCAAGGCAGAGGGAGGAGGAGGAAGGGGGAGAGAGGGAGGCAGGGAGTAGGGATGGAGAGAGAGAGAGAGGGAGCAGGGGATAGGAAGGAGAGGAGAAAGAGTGGAAGAGAGAGAGCAGGAAGTAGTGGAGCAGAGAATGAGTAAGGGAGAGAGAGAGACGGAGGGAAAGATAGTGAAGGAGAGGATGGGAGACAGAGAGAGAAAGGGCTGGGTGGGTGGGTGGGTGGGTGGGTAGGGAGGGAGGGGTGGGAGGCTGGGAGGGAGGACGGGGTGTAAGCGCGGGGGAGGGTCAGGGCAGTGGGAGGTGATTTGGCAGCTCGTTGCTCTAAGTGGAGGTTGGCACGCAAACATGGCCTCAGCGAGTGTTAGCTCAGGTCACCACCTCACTGCTGGCCACAGGATTTAACATCACACCCCTCCTCCCCCTGCTTCCACTCCCCACCCTGCTCCTTAGTCACCACTCCTCCCTCCTCTTCCTCCCCCTACCCCCTCACTCCCACCCTCCAGCCCTCTTCCTCCTCATCCTCCTCCCTCACCCATACCTGGGGTGAAAGAGTTCACTTGATGTCTGTGTGTGTTTTGTCTGTGAGTGTGGGTGTGTGAGTGCGACGGTGCGTGTGAACGTGCGTGTGCGTTTGTGAGCGTGTGTGAAACAGGTGGAACCCTGTACACAGCCACGACTCATCCAACTTTTCTAATTAGCATTGTCGTTAAAAGTTCAATACAATAATGAGTTTCTAATCTGACAGTCCTATGGTCTGTCGAATGGTCAGACAGCCAGACAGACAATATGTATCTAGCTACACCCACTGTCTGTCTGGCACTGAATGGGCCTCTGACTCATGTTTAAGTGAGGCGGTGTGCGTGATTGTTTGGTCTGCAAAGACACAGGCTCTGATTTGAGTGGGGAAAAGGGGTGGGGTTGGGAGGGTAGCTCAGTGATTAGACAGACAGGAGGTCTTCATTAAGACCTGCCTTTATCACTTAATGAAGCTCTGGGATTAGGGATGGGGGGGGGGGGGGGGGTTTAAGGGCTCCTCTGCTTCCGAAGTTTACTGCTCTCTGAACCGCACAGTTAGCATGTGGCTAACGCTGAATGACTGTCTGTTTTGTGAAGTTCCTTTTCTTGGTTATAATCGGTTCTAATCTGTTCTCCTATGTTCTCCTCGCCTCTCTTTCCTCTATCAGGGGAATCGGCACGATTTCTTTCTCATCTATAATTGCCTCAGAACAACTGCAGCAGCAGGAAACAGTCTAACTTCATCATTAATCCATAGTTTACCTCAGAATCTATTTTTCTTTTTTTTTTTTCGCTAAGCAGGATATACAAACACTGAATTTACCTTGGCAGAAAAGAGCAAACATAACATATATGTAACATAATAAGAAGGGTGAAACAGAATATAAAATATAATGTAAAATACAAATGAGATAAAAGTAAAGAGTGCACTAGCTGTACATATGGGTGGAATATAACTTTAGTAGAGGGTGTAGAGAAGAATGGGTATATATAGTACAGGGGAGGGGGGGGGGGTATATACACAGTAGTGCAAACTCATTGAGTAGCTGAAACCGTACATTCACAAACTTTCATACACAGACGCACACTTTGAGGCTTCCAGCGGTACCATGTTGAAATCTCTGGTTCTGACTTTAGTTCTGGTTGGAGACACCAGGCAGTAGATTCCTGATGAAGGAACCATGGTTGCTAGACCAGTGTGTTGATCCCTGATGAAGGGATAATGATTGCCAGACCAGGGAGTAGAGCCTTGAGTGAGAAACAATGTTTGTGAATGAACGGGAGCGGTTAACCCATGTGGGTAAACAGTCAGGCAGCTGCACTGCCATCCCTGCAGCTCATCCTTTAATCATCCATAGGATGATTCTTTCATGAGGCTCATGCCTCATAATTCATGACGGCCTGAGAAAGTAGGACAGAGAGACAGCGAAGGAGGGAGGGTGAGAGAGGGCGAGAGGGAGAGAGGAGAGAGAGAGAGAGAGGGAGAGAGGGAGGGAGGGAGAGAGAGGGAGGCAGGGAGAGAGAGCGAGAGAGGGAGTGAGAGAGAGAGAGAGAGAGAGCGAGGGAGAGAGGGGAAGAGATAGTGGGCTTGAGGGAGAGAGAGGGAGAGATAGTGGGCTTGAGGGAGAGAGAGAGAGAGAGAGAGAGACAGAGAGGGAATGAGAGAGTGGGCTTGAGGGAGAGAGAGAGAGAGAGAGACAGAGAGGGAATGAGAGAGTGGGCTTGAGGCAGAGAGGGAGAGACCGGGAGGGAGAGTGGGATGGAAAAAGACAAGGAGAGCGA
>CM059301.1:8922500-9000000 GCA_030340665.1 Neosalanx taihuensis
TGACCAGCTCAGGTCTGATAACCACACACAGCCACACATCCACAGCCACACATCCACACATCCACAGCCACACACATCCACAACCACACATCCACAGCCACACACAGCCACACACATCCACACATCCACAGCCACACACATCCACAACCACACACATCCACAGCCACACACAGCCACACACATCCACACATCCACAGCCACACACATCCAGCCACACACATCCACAGCCACACACACCCACACATACATATCTACACACTAATTCATTCACGCAACACAGAGGTCATCCTCACTCTATGTATTGCATCAGATTCTCTTGAATGGCCTCTTGGTCTAGCCGTTGGAGTCTTAATGAGGCTGAGCTTGATTCCCCAGAGGCGGTTGATGCACAACTCTGGGTCTTTCCCTCCTCTCACCATAAGAGGGTAGGAAGTAGTAGAGGTGGTTTGGAAGAGAAATACTTAGAGTTCTATCCCTGCTGATTCCAGGAGTCATGATCTGGACTGGCTGGGACTGGCAGTTATGGTTCTGAAAGGTCTTTCAAAGTTCAAATAGTTTTATCCAAGGTAGGGGAGTGTGTCTGAACAAAGGGGGAGAGAGAGAGAGGGAAAGAGAGAGACAGAAACATAGAGAGAAGGGGGGAGAGAGGGGATTGTGGCGTGCCTATCTGAGTCTCTCCATGGTTCACTCCGCCCCCGCGTGCCCCATCTCGGTGGCGCTGGTCTGATCCGCCTCTCCAGATTCAGCGCGCTCCACTTTCCGCACGAGCTGCACAACCAGACGGATCGGCGTCAATGCGCTCGTATCTCGCGACCACAGGTACCGACTACGAAGACACCGATGTATCGACTGCGCTTTTTCCGAACGCCTTCCCAGTAGCGCCCCCCCCCCCCTCCCCAATAACCGCTACGTTCCCTGTCATCATTTGAATCAACGCCATATAAATGCAAAATGAATTTTGGACGTTTGGAAGCGTGCTCGTGGTGGTTCCTCAGCCTGGCTGTCCTCAGGACCCTCTGCCTCCCCCCTAATGAAGGTAAGATGACGGCGGGAAGATAAGTAGACCCTGACAAGTCTCCGTGAGGGCTGGAAGATTCTCCTCAGCCGATGAGGAAGCACCTTTTGATCGGGTCTGACCCCCCGGGCATCGATAAGGGGGCATGGGTTTGGAATGTCAAGACGCAGCGCGCGGATCTCGTCACGCGCGTTTTGTTAACCGTTGGCCATAAGCGTTAGTCGTGGTCAATTTAATACATTAATAAACCGTTTCAGTTTATTATTAATGTTTTAAACCGCGTCTCAGTTGATCTGAATTGACTTGATCCGGATGCATCGACCGTTAAGGGACTGTTAATAGTTAATCTGACTTTGTTAGAAACCTTAATGAGCGTGACATCTGTTTGACAGTTTAACTGTTTCTCCTGTCATTGTATGGCATCAAATATAATGCTGTTTATAATTGTATTAATATAATTTAATAGGTCTTAAGAGACCACGTTAATGGGATGATGAGGTAGGCTTGATCTAACTGTAGTCTTTCAACGTTCCCTTCGGTCCGCTGACGGTTCCACGGAGCGCGCGCGGGCATCAGATGAGGTTCGCCAACAGAGAACATCCAAACCTCAACAAAATTAGAAGTTCAGCAGATTTTAATTATTTTATATGTAGATCAGAATGCTTGTCTAAAACTACAAGTAAAATGCAAAAAAAAAAAAATATATATATATACATATATAAATACACAAAAATACAATCATACGAATTCTCATTGGATTTCAGTTCTGAGTGACAAAGATTTCAATCATTCCCACCGACATTTACAATAACATACTTAGTTATCCTCAACCTGGTAAACTCGTTATTAGCTGCATGTATTAGGCTGACATCTATATGTGTTTTAATTTGAGAGTGATTGCTTGTCTTTAGGGATCCCTGTGTTTGTGTGTGTGTGTGTGTGTGTGTGTGTGTGTCCTTTCGCAGGTGGGGAGTGTTTACATGGTGCTGCTCTGACAGCAGTGTAGCAGCCCAGAGGAATGCAGGCAGCCTAATGGGCTTGTTAGAGAGCTGACCTCTGAACAATAGACACACAGTACTCTGGAGGAGGAGACATTTCCATACGCTGCACGCACGCACGCACGCACACACACACACACACACACGCACACTTACAAAATTGAAATAGCTCTCTCTCTGCAGTGTATATTGCCGTCACAATGAGACTATGCAACGAATGTATTTAATAGTGTTCAAAATGTCTAATATCTTCATGAAACACTGGTTGGAACGTGTAGAAAGTGTGTGTGAGCGAATGTGTTTGTGTGTGTCTGTGTCTGTGTGTGTGTGTGTGTGTGTGTGTGTGTGTGTGTGTGTGTGTGTGTGTGTGTGAGCGAGTGTGTGTGAGCGAGTGTGTGTGTGTGTGTGAGAGTTAGAGGCTGGTTTTCAGCTGTGGAAGGACATAACCTTGTCTGTCCTAATCTAGAGCTCTACTTTATGGCCTAATTAACTATCTGATCTGTTCCTAAGGATATGTTACAAAGTAGAACATAGTAGTGCAGTGTACCTGTCTGTCTGCTGTCTGTTGGATTCTCAGTCTGGCTACCTACATGTCTGTCTGTCAGTCTGTCTGTCTGCCTGCCCATTTCCATCCGTTTGTCTATGTGGATAAAGTCGTTGATCAATCAGAATCAGAAAACATTTTTATCGCCGTCAAAATTTTCACGAACACAGAATTTCGTGGGACAGGATGGTGCAAACAATAAACAAATCCAGATTTCAAATAAATACAAATATGTAGGAAAATACGATGAACTAACAATAAAAAATTATATTACAATTTGAAGTATAAAATCAAAATGACAAAAACAATCTAATGCTATGCACAAAGAAACTGATCATGCATTTTCTGGCCTTCTAGTGGACCTCCTAGATTCTCGGACCGTGATGGGAGACCTGGGCTGGGTCGCCTACCCCAGGAACGGGGTGAGTGTATGCCTGTCTCACACACACACACACACACACACACACACACACACACACACGTGCAGATCTCAGCAGAAACCACCCCCCCCCCCTCCCCCCCAGCCCTTCCTTCGCATGTCGGAAGGGAACAGAATCAGAGATGGGTCATTAGAACATTAGTGTTTCGGAAGTGCTGCTCCCTATAGGGACAACTGGATGTGTTTAATATCAGGAGGATTTCCCTGGAGAGAGAGAAAACAAGGGAGTGTGTGTGTGTGTGTTCGTGTGTGTGCGTGCGTGTGTGTGTGTGTGTGAGAGAGTGAGGATGAGTACATGTTGACTGTCTATTCGTGTAGGTGTTTACATAAAAGCTTCAATGCGTGAGTGAGTGCGACTGAATGGGTGTGTTCATGCATGTGTTTGTGTGCTTTGTGAGGGTGAATATGTGTGTGGACATGTGTGTGTGGACGTGTGTGTGGACAGGGAGGTGAACACCAGCTACAGTGCTAACCAAAGCATATTACCAGCCAACGCTGAAGCACAGACAGAGAAAGCGCTGACGAGGCTTTAGACAATGACACTTCACATACACGACGCCTACATCGACACATGCACACACATACACTCTAACCCTAACACAATGAGCACTGGATAACATCTTCATTCTGCAGTCATTTCATTTCAAAATGAGTTTGAGATGATAAGATCTGTGATGTATGCAGCTTTTTATCAACATATTGTCCGAGTTATCAATTCAATTTGACAATGATAACAATAATTTCTTATCAGCGTTATTGGATACAGATTCAGTGTATAATGAATGTATTCTAGTTTCTGATGGTGTGAATTAATGAGCACACTACAAAAGAATATGGATGGAGTGTTGTCCTGTGGTCATGGCAACGCTGTACCTACTGCACAGGTGGATCTGTGGTGTACAGTAAAGAAGCCCTAGACTGGGGTCTCTTGTCTCAGAGTCTACAGGGTGGGACGAACTGGGCCTGTCTGTCTGTCTGTTTGGATGCCTGATTGTTTGGTTAGCGACCTGGTTGCCTGATTGTTACCTAGTTTTCTGGTTGACAGGCGAGCGACCTGGTTGCCTGATTGTTACCTAGTTTTCTGGTTGACAGGCAAGCTACCTGGTTGCCGGGTTGTTTGGCTAGCTACTTGATTATCTGGTTTAGAAGGAAATCTCGAAGAAGTGCTTGCGTGTGATTGGCTGGTCATTGTGTGTAACACAGCACTGTCGTGGATAAGACGTTGTCACATGATGTTATCAGCTTCCTGTAAAGAGTTGCTCCCCCTGTGGTGGGCAGGAAGTGGTGATGGGGCTGCAGTCACCTGCTCATGGATTCTAGAATGTTCCGTGCTGCAGTGTTCTCTGTGAGGGCTTTATCAGCTCCGTCCCAGGAGAGGGAAGCTCTTCCTGTGTTTGGATCAGCTCTGTTTAGCCATTCAGAGGTAAGGGGCTGCAGACAGTTTCCTCTCAATTCCAGGAGAAGACGCCTGCCTCTCTCTGTGCTGCCTTCACTGTCTCTGCCTCCACTGCCTCCGCTAACGCGACCGTCTCTACTGACTCGACTGTCTCTACTGACCATACTGTGTCTTCTGACACTACTGACTCGACTGTCTCTACTGACAGCTGACTCTACTGAACCTACGGAGTCTACTGCCTCCACTGACTCGACTGTCTCAACTGTCTCTTCTGAAAACTCTACTGACTCTTTTTGCCAAGTAAGATGCCTACTGAATCTACTCCGTCTTTGCTATTTCTACTGTCTCCACTGAAGCAGGTCAGTGAGAGGTATGAACAGATGTCCAGACTACAGGCAGACTGCATCAGCCCGGCCCCCCTAACACACACACACACACACACACACACACACACACACACACACACACACACACACACACATTTGGCAGCGTTAACAGAATTGCCAAGTAAGTTGTCAAACCTCTGCTGTAGCTCTCTTCACCACCATGTTTCAGACAGTTTTTTTCATCCCCCCCCCCCCCCCCCCCCCCCCTCCATGCGCCTATTTCCTTTCCCCAATCCTCCTGCCCTCCCCTCCCCCCTGAAGAACTCCAATGAGGGTGTTTGGTCTGGTCGCGGCCCAGTGCAAAGTGTTCAGTACACCCCGCCCCCCCCCGACCCCCTGCAGTCACCCCCTCCCCCTGAATGCCAGAACACCTCAGACTCTCTCCTCCTCCCACATGGAGAGAGAGAAAGGAAGGAGGCAGACAGAGAGGTGGCGGAAGAGTGAAACCCAGAAAGTTCGAGCGGGAGAGCGAGGCGAGAGAAAGCGAGAGAGAGGTGTGAGAGAGAGGGAGAGAGAGGGTTGGCAGGGAGGCTGTCTTTGAAAAGGCACAGCGGGAAGCCTGCGTAGCTCATCTCTCCCTGGTGTCCCGTGGCTGGGGGAGGGATGGGGGAGGGATGGGGAGGGTGGTGGGTGGTGGGTGGTGTTCACATTGGGAAAGACAGTTAGAGGTAGTTTGTCTGCGTTTTCGGTCTGGTTGGAGATGCCAAACTCAAATGTCTTCTTGTTCTTCTTCTTCGTTCTGCTGGTCATGAGAGTGTGATCATGTCTGTGTGTGTGTCTGTGTGTGTCTGTTCTATCTGATGCAATGCTGACTGTCAGATTTAAGCCATGTCAATCCTGCGCCAACCTGTTAGCTCAGTGTGATCTACGCTTAAGAAGATTACTGCCTGGCCACACACACACACACATGAACACACACACAAGAACACACACACACATAAGAACACACACACACACATGCACAGGGGCACAGTAGATTTTCGGGAAGAAAAACCATGTCTTTAGCTTCCCCTTAATAAAAAAATGCTTTTACCAAGACAACCAATCACAGCAACTGTTAGAAGCAGCAGTTCTGTCCAATTCACAGACACACACACATTCACGCACAAACACACATCCAAACAAATACACGCACACACTAACCATTTCTTTCTGCTCTGTGTTTGTCCTAACAGTGGGAGGAGATAGGGGAGGTGGACGAGAACTACGCCCCCATTCACACCTACCAGGTGTGCAAGGTGATGGACCAGAACCAGAACAACTGGCTGGTGACAGACTGGATCCTCCGAGGGGGGGCCAGCCGGGTGTTTGTGGAGCTTCAGTTCACTCTGCGGGACTGCAACAGTCTCCCAGGGGGGGTGGGAACCTGCAAGGAGACCTTCAACATGTTCTACTACCAGACAGATCAGGAGGAACCTCCAGGCCTGAGGGAGAACCTGTTCTCCAAGGTGGACACCATCGCTGCTGACGAGAGCTTCACCGAGCTGGACCTGGGCGACAGGGTCATGAAGCTCAACACGGAGGTCCGCGACCTTGGACCTCTGACCCGGAAGGGTTTCTACCTGGCCTTCCAGGACCTGGGCGCCTGCATCGCTCTGGTGTCGGTGCGAGTCTTCTACAAGCGCTGCCCGGCGGCGGTGAGGAACCTGGCCCAGTTTGAGGACACCATCCCCGGCTCGGACCCGTCACGGCTGCTGGAGGTGGCGGGGAGATGCGTCAACCGCTCGCTGACCCTGGAGCCTCCCAGGATGCATTGCAGCGCAGAGGGGGAGTGGCTGGTGCCCATAGGGAAGTGCGTGTGTGAGGCGGGCTACGAGGAGATCAACGGATCCTGTCACAGTAAGTATGGAGATACTGGACCTGCCTTACTAAGCACATCAGCTGGTCCATGCAATGAGCTGCTCTATGCTTTAAGGTGGATGTTGCTGTTAGCAGCTCTGCGGTGTCAACCTTTGTACATTTACATTTCTTCATTTAGCAGATGCTCTTATCCAGAGCGACCTACAGCAAGTACAGGGACATTCTCCCAAGGCAAGTAGGGTGAAATGCCTTGCCCAAGGACACAATGTCATTTTTGCCATGATCAGGATTCGAACCGGGTTACCCCGATTCCTAGCCTGATTCCCTAACCGCTCAGCCACCTCCCCTAGGTTGTAGGTTTTTAGCTGCTCTAGGCTCTATAATGGGACCAGAATACTGCAGAGCTATAACCAGTTTAACCTATCTGGCTCTTCATAGGACACAGATGCACTCTTCCATGAAAGGCTTTTCGCGCAGAAGCCTCCTTCACCGACATCCACTAAAGCTGCCCCATTTGCCCCTCTGAGGGTAGGCGAAGGCAGAGAGCGGCTGAAAGGGTCCACACACAAGTCTGAAAGAGCGTCATGTTTGGTTTTAGCAGCCCGTACTCTCAAGCACTTGGCCAGCATGGCGACTAGACAGACTCGCTCCAGAGAGGCTGCACTGAGGATCTGCTGCACTGTTTGGATCAAAGCTTTGGCCGTACCAGTTCATGTCATTGTTCATGTTCTGCCATGATACGCTTGTTGGTTAGAGACATGGTCCAGACTGCTTTCTGTTCCTGTTACATCCTCCTACACAACACGTTCTCCGCTCCAATATACTGCCTGCAGATCATGTCCTGCAGTAAGTGTGTCTGTGTGTGTCTGTGTGTGTGTGTACACGTGTGTATGTGTGTGTGTTTCCCAGAGGTCTGGCCTTATGCTGCTGTTTGCAGTTCTCAGGCTGGTTCTTAGATGTGTAGCCAAAGTTTTCGGTTTCCCACGGCGACTAGTCGAGCTGTACTCCCCCACCACCCCCCCCCCCCCACCCGTCGTCTCCATGGTTACTACAGCTCTCTCCCCGTCTCCCGGTTCGGAGAGAGACATCAAACATGGAGCAACCCTCCAAGAAGGGGAGAGAAGAGGAGGAAGAGAAGAGGTGAGGGAGGAGGAGAGGAGAGAGGGGAGAGCTGACAGGGAGGAGTAGGAGAGGAGGAGGGGAGAGAGAGGAGTGACGTTGAGAGGGGAGAGAGGAGAACATCACTGCAGCAACAGTAGCTCTTCCTCATCCTGGATGCTTGCGTCTCTCTGATAAAAACACGGAACAACACAGTGAATGAATCTACAGTAGAGCGTCTGTCTTGTCAAAACATCCGCTACAGTTAGCGGAGGAAGGAATTAGAATTCTATTCATTCAAATAGAGGTGCTAATGTGCGCGTGTGTTTGTACGGCATCACAGACGTGTGTGCATTCATGACACACCCACCCACTCTCAACCACACACACACACACACACACACACACACACACACACACACGGTAATTGCTCCCACCACAGGATCAGGCTAGCATTCTCGATCAGCCTTATTAGCATACTCACTGACAGGCTTTTTAACTACATACCGAGAAGGTGGCAGGCAGTGGCTGACACACACACACATACACCCAGACAACACAGTACCTTACAACACACACACACACACACACTCCTGTATTCCCCTTCTCTCTCCCTCCCTGTGCGAGATCTTCGTCCTGTCTTCCGCAGAGCTCTGAGACTTCACTGCACGATGGGCTGAATGGTTTGTGAGTTTGTGGTTTGTGAGTTTGTTAGTTCATGGTCTGTATTCAGTGTCTGTTCAAGGAGATTACTGTATGATGGGAAAGGCAGACGTACATGAGTATAATGTATACGTATATAGTATACATATATACTGTATATATGGTATTTGTATATATATATATGCAGTATGCTGTATGTGTTTGGATGTTTTTTGGTTTGCAGAAGTATGTATGTAAGGCTAGTTGTAATCGGTGTGTAGTGTGTTGTGAGCGTGTCAGTGTGATATGTGTGTGAATGTGTTGACTGTGAGTGGGGTGTGTGTGAGTGTGTGTGTGAGTGTGTGTGTGGGGGACAGAGATAGAGGAAGCGGGAGGATATATTGAATGTGAGTGGTCTCTAGTGGAGCATGATTTAACATGGTCTTTACTGAATGTAGGGCACTGCTGGTCATCTCACTCTTTCCCATTTTCCCTTCCTCCTTTTTTTACCCCGCTCGCTGCCCCTCCTTCTGTCCTTCTCCCCGTCTCCTCCTTCGCTCTCCTGCTCCCTCTCCATCTCCTGCACCTTGTTCCCCCTCTTTCACACACTTTCTTTCTTTCTTTCTTTCTTTCTGTCTCTTTTTTTTCCCCTGCTGTTCTTTTAGGAATGTAAACATCCACTTATATCGTGTTTGGTTTATTGACTAATAACCCTGTGTTGATGAAAACATTAAATAACTGATGAAAATACAGCTATTTATTTCAGCAGTAATTTCAGCTATCATACTTCTCTGAAACGGACAGGTAGACAGGCAGACAGGCAGGCAGGCAGACAGGTAGACAGTCAGGCAGACAGGTAGGCAGAAACGCAGACAGATAGTCAGACAGACATACAGTCAGGCAGACGGGCAGGCAGATAGGCAGGCATCCATGCAGGCAGGCAGGCAGGCAAAGAGATGCTCTGGTGTAGAAATCGCCTGGCCTGGCTTAAACATGGGAAGATGGATTGATGTAGACAAGTGGCCAGGGACAAGGAGATGGAAGGGAGGCAAGGAGAATGAGGGAGACCATGGATGGGGGGAGGAGAGGGATGGGGGGAGGAGAGGGGTGGGAGGAGGAGAGGGATGGGGGGAGGAGAGGGATGGGAGGAGGAGAGGGATGGGGGGAGGAGAGGGATGGGAGGAGGAGAGGGATGGGAGGAGGAGAGGGATGGGGGGAGGAGAGTGATGGGAGGAGGAGAGGGATGGGGGGAGGAGAGGGACGGGAGGAGGAGAGGGATGGGGGGAGGAGAGGGATGGGAGGAGGAGAGGGATGGGGGGAGGAGAGGGATGGGAGGAGGAGAGGGATGGGGGGAGGAGAGGGATGGGAGGAGGAGAGGGATGGGGGGAGGAGAGGGATGGGAGGAGAGGGGTGAACAGTCCCTGGGCTGTGGGGTAAGTGTCACCTGGCTCTGGAGGACTTCCATACAGACACTTCTTGTACACTCTGCTCCCATGATCCTCCTGTGTTTGCCTGCCTGTCCGCCCATCCAGCAGCAAATATGTCAAACTGGATCTAGTCACCATGGCAGCTGTGAGGGTGGGGGGAAGGAATGGCTGTTCACTCACTGTTGTCTGAACACTTAAGGCCTCACGGCATTGTGGGATAGCCATGGAATGTTCTGGTGTTTATTTAGGTGTCCGTGTGTTTAACTGGACACTAACCACAGGGACAGTATCACTAAGTACAGACTCAAAGTACAAGAACACTGTCTGTATATTTTCAAATATTAATAATAATCCTATTTTCATCTCCTGCTACCATCCTCATGCCCCCCCCCCCAGAAGTGACATGTGGATCTGGTTCCTTAGTGGACGTGTTCACCACTGGCTTCTCCAAAGGCTGACGTTCCTCTCTGATTGGGTGCATATTAATTACCCATTAGCCTTTGTGTGCAGCATTAAGAGTTCTCGGAGCTGCGTGTCATCGAAGAGACACCGTGCCCTGGGGGACAGAGTGTGTGTGTGTGTGTGTGTGTGAGAGAGAGAGAGAAATGGGGATGCAGCCAGCATCCTTAATGAGCCTCTCAACGAGCCGTGACCAGCAGCAATAATAGCTTGCAAGGTATGTGTGTATGTGTGTGTGTGTGTGTGTGTGTGTGTCTGTAAAGGGTGTGTAGACATGAACACTATCAGTCATCATACCCCCTTTTGGCATTTGTTGTCAGCAGAGAAATCTAAGGCTAGAGCGTCCATATGGCAGGATACAGGTTCAAACCAGACTGGGTACGTGTGTGTGTGTGCGTGGATGTGTGTGTGCAGATGTGTGTGCGCGGATGTGTGTCTGTGGGTTTGTGTGTGTGGGAAGGTGTAATACATGGAGTCTGCTGGAAGCTTCTCTCCTGGGTATTTCTAAACCCTCGGTGTGCAAGGACACATGGTGCATAGGGGTGGAGGGTGTGATGGATGGAGACATGGGAGGATGGAAGAATGGAGGGTGTAATGGGTGGAGAGATGGGGGGATGGAAAGATGGAGGGTATGATGGATGGAGGGATGGAGAGATAAAAAGAGATGGAGGGATGGAGAGATAAAAAGAGATGGAGGGATGGAGAGATAAAAAGAGATGGAGGGATGGAGAGATGGAGAGTATGATAGATGGTGGGAGGGGGTGAGGAGAGGGAGGGGGGTGGGCTAGGCTCATGGGCTGGTCATGATGAGAAAAAAAATCCTGATGATGCTTAGATAGCTATGGGACTATTCTAGGCCTGGCCTATCTTTCGACACAGGGGTCATGTTTACTCATAACAGACCTGGAAAGGAACTTCCCATCCACATGAGGCTGCAGAGCCCTCGTCCTGTCCCCTGCCCTTGGCTCCAGGCTGCAGAGCCCTCGTCCTGTCCCCTGCCCTGGGTTTCAGGCTGCAGAGCTCTCGTCCTGTCCCCTGCCCTGGGCTCCATTGTTGCTTGTTGTTGTGGAGCCAGACGCAGCAGACTGATGTTCTGCTGGGTTTGTTTACGTCCAGAACAATGCTGAGGCTGTCTGGCCAGCCAGGACCACGGAACTGGACACAATACGGCTAGAAAGCACTTATGTGAACATGCTCAATACTCTCCCTCTCTCTCTCTTTTAACTGCCACAGTAATGGACATAATATGACGTGGTGGTAGCTATGAGACTGATGGAGAAGCAAAGAGCTAGACAAGGCCAGTGTGTGTGTGTGTTTGTGTGTGTGTGTTTGTGAGGCTAGACTGAAGGAGTCAGGGGGCTCAGGTGTGCCATTAAACTGTGCTGAATGGAGCGCACACACACACACACACACACACAGTCTGCCCCCCAGCTGAGAGAATCCTACTGCTCATCATTTCACACAGGTCCTGACACCCTCATATGTCTGTTTCACACACACACACACATACACACACGCACACCCATATACAATACACTCACAAACACATACACACTATTTATATATACTGTATGTCACAGGAAACATGTTGTATTGGTTTCTAGGAGTTGTAGTTCTCACAGCACATTTAATTATTTCGACTCCAGTATGATACCATACTTACAGATAAGACAAAGTATATCAAATACAATCAACACAGTACGTGATGCACTGTAATTTATTGTAAATTCAAGCAATTTCTGCATTTCTGTCTCAGCAACATGAAAATGGCAGTCCTGTTCACACCTCGGAAGGTCAGCACCAGGGTCTTGAATCTGATACTGGCCATGATGGGAAGCCAGTGGAGGGCGATGTGGAGCGGGGTGACATGGCAGGCGGAGGGTGGCAAAGGGAGCTGAAAAGTTGAATTGGAGTCAAAACAATCTCTGAGTAAACTCATGGCTTTCAAATACCGATACCAAGCTTGTTTTACTGGTTACACACCTAGACGTTCGTAAACCAGTCATCCTGAAGGATCTGCTCCAGGTTTGGCCTGTCAGCAGGGTCTTGGCTCAGGCACCAGCAAATCAGATCTTTGCATGCTACAAGATGAGAAGCAATAATGATTATTTCAAGTACAGATACAGCTACGTCAGGCAACACAGTACATTTGTGAACAGTCTGGTACCATGATTAGCATTGTTATCACTAGATAACTGTGACAAATGACAAAAAACTAAACATGTATCCGCTTTTACATTTGGACATTCCTCTTCTGAACTGCAGATGCCCAGCCACAATATCCGCATCTGTCTTAAAGGGCACATATCCATTGAGCAGCTCAAAAAGGAGCAGTCCTAGAGACCAGACAGTGGCCTGGCGACCCTCGTACTTCCGCTCCAGAACCCACTCCGGTGGGTAGAGACATGAGGTGCCTAAATGAGGAAGACAGCAAATGATAGTTGTAGAAAAGGTTTCAGAGTTTAGTTTACACTTGGTCTTTTAACAAGAGCGTTTTGATTGTTTTATCCGGTACTGTGTCACTCCAACAGCACTGTCAGCCCTCGTTCCCTCACCGGCAATCTCAGTGTAGATCTTATCCTCCAGGAGGTCTCCACAGCCGAAGTCAATCAGCTTCACCTCCATTGTCTCTGGGTTGAGCAGGAGGTTCTCAGTCTTAATATCACGGTGAAGGACACCACGGTCAAAGCAGTGGGCCGTAGCCTGCACCACCTGCTTCATGATGGGCCTGGCCTGTTCCTCCTCCATCCGGCCCCCCAGCTCCATCCTATAATCGCACAGATCCATGCAGGGATCTGGCTTCTCCAGTATTAAGACGTATCTCTCGGGCTCCTCAAACCACTCCAGCAGATTCAGGATCTGGTCACAAGTGGGAGGCTCGTTGACCAGCCTCATGAGAGCTACCTCTACTGGCAATGTGCCAGATGTCCCAGGCTGTGAGGGGACAGAAAGGCTGGGAGTTGACCAGTGTACATCTATATGTTTAGAGGCGTTTTTAACACCACAACTTGATCTACTGGATGTGGTTGAGCAAAGATTGTACTAACAAGCTGTATGTAGTGGTCCATTGCATCCTGCGTGACGATCTTGATTGCCACCTAAAACAGAGGAGAAAGACAAGACAATGCTTCAATATTTAATGGGCTGTTTTGACAACATACCATTGCTTTGGACAAGTGAG
Organism: Neosalanx taihuensis; assembly: GCA_030340665.1. Lineage (NCBI taxonomy): Eukaryota > Metazoa > Chordata > Actinopteri > Osmeriformes > Salangidae > Neosalanx > Neosalanx taihuensis. Next base: position 8,935,886 of record CM059301.1, read on the forward strand.
CTTTCTATACTTTGACCATAAAAGAGATGTACATATTCTTGTCAGTCAAATTATGTTATTTAAATGAACTTTATAATTTGATCAAATGGATTTGGAGAAGGTTTGTGTAGAAGATTTTGTGTTGGTTTGGTGTTGGTATGCTGGTGTGTTGGTTTGGTGTTGGTAGGTCACCTCAAGGTTGTCTTCGATCCGTCTCCCATCATACACAGCTCCACACCCTCCCTCTCCCAGCAAGTGTCCCACTGTGTAGAGGTCTGTGAAACTGGCTACAATACAAATACAGAGGTTAACAGTTTAAAAATGTCAACTTATTAATAGTCTTTTGTTTTCCTCCAGGAATATTGATCGTTTCTGTCTGTGGGGAGTAATTGGGGATTTGAGCCCCAGTAAAAAGGTTGATAAGGCTGACCTGTAGGTGGTGGGGACTGCTGGATCTGGGGCTGTGGGCCCAGGAAACATCCCTGCCAGGAAGCAAAGGGCTTCTTTGGTGGGATGTGCTGTTGTCCAGGGTCTGATTTTGCCCGGCGCTTCATGCTCAGTGAGCAGTGATATTTGAACTTCTGGTTGTGGATCTTCCAATGTTGCTCTTGCAAGTTTCTTTCTCGACTGAAGGACAAATATGGGATTTGGTCTTTTATAAACTCCTGTGTTCTAATATCAGTCATTATGATGTCATAGACTCACTAACAGCGTTCTGATGCACTTGTTGTTGCGGACAGGTGCACTGCGCGAGGTTAAATGTGCAAAACGGATTTTATTGGTTGTATCAATGCCCATGTCAATATTTTAATGTATAAATTCATCAATTATAATGAGAACCCATATTTAAAGGACGTGTCAAATGGCAAAATACAACGTAATTAACTAAAGCGGACAGTGGGACCTTCTCTATAGAAAGAGCCATTTCAGCCCCTCTGCCACCAACCAAAATGTATCTGGAGCCGCATCATTTGACCCCTAAAAGATCATATTTGACATATAATACACACACACACACACACACACATATCTACAGTTTATTTCATTTATTTAATTAGATAACCGCAGAAGAAGAAAAAATAAAGACAACGGGTTACATTTAGTTATTTGTTATTATAAAGGGAAACAACAACAAACTAACAGGCGCAAAACTATCTGCAGTATTTAGTACACTGCGTGAAAGTTGCTGCGCTTCAGTTAAGAAGCCGGTCTTTTTCATTCATGTCCAGCCGTGTACTTATCAGCAGAAGCTGCGTGTTTGTGTGTGTGGAATAAAGGAGCAGGACATTTCTTTTTTCCTAGGCCGTTTCTCTATGCGAGCTCCTTGGCTAGTCACGGCCAAGCGAGTAGGCTATATCTTAATGCTTCTAGCAGGCTGGAGAGTTGAGGAGGGGCCAATTAAACACTTCAATAAAGAGGATGATTACAACCTGAACTACCTAGCTGTCATTATGGGTCTCATATTTGCTAAACTGTGGAGTTTCTTTTGCAATCAAGGTGAGTTGGATGTTTGCTGGCAACGCTAGTGGGAATGTGCAGCAGTGGAGGATGCTGGTGATAGTAACTAGTAGTATTGCTAATCCAAATAAAATAGACGGGCCACTTAGCTCACTTTATGCTGGATTCATAGTTTAGCATATAAACATGTAACATACCTGAAAATGACCTGCTGGCCAGATGCACTATGTTTGTAGGACATATGTGTTTCTGTGTGTGTGTGTTTCTGTGTGTGTGTTCCTATGTGTTTCTGTGTGTGTGTGTGTTTCTGTGTAAGGGCTCAGGGTCTATTTTTCATGACTAATGTTGCATGACAGCAGACCAAGGTTCCGTCAAGGTGAATCAGACCAAGCATCTCACACACACACACGCACGCACATGCACACACACACGCACACACATGCACACACACACGGACACACACACAGATACACGCACGTGTACACACACAGACACACACAGAGAGAAACACACACATACACAAGCCCAGACTTTGCCTCGCCTCGCCCTCTGTGAAGACGCATCTCCTCTCTCTGTTACAGTAATGTTTCTCTGCCATGCTTCGTGTAGAGTGAAGTGGATATTAAATTAACTGGGGATATGAGGCGGCGTAATAATGTGATAAATTCCCATGTATGTATTTGTTAATCTGCCAGAATTACACAGATGAAATGTTCAATAATCCATTATGGTCTTCCCAGCCAGGGTGAAATGGAGAGCTCAGCTGTTTGTCACTGAAGAACCACTTTGTGTGTGATTGTGTGGGTATGAGTGTGTGTGTGTGTGTTTTGCCGATACAGGACTGTCACTTTGTCACTGACTGAAATGGAGAGACACATTTGGCTGTCATCATCTCTTTCTCCCTCTCTTTATGTGTCTGTTTCCATCTTTCACTGAGCAGAGATCATGTGAAAAAGTGTTTAAAGGAAGTGAACTGTCTGAGTGAGACAGAGCAACCAATTAGAGTTTGTGATTCCGGGCCTCTCACCGTCCTAAACCGACTAAAATGTCTCTCCTTGTCCCTCTGTCTGTCTCTTTCCCTCTCTCTCTGTCTCTCTCTCTCTCCCCCTCTCTCTCTCTCCCCCCTCTCTCTCTCCTCTCTCTCTCTCTCTCTCTCTCTCTCTCTCTCTGTCTCTCTCTCTCTCCCCCTCTCTCTCTCCTCTCTCTCTCTCTCTCTCTCTCTCTCTCTCTCTGTCTCTCTCTTTCTCTCAGTGTGTACTGCTGGCTTCTTCAGGTCAGTGCTTCAGTCTCCAGCCTGCAGTAAGTGTCCTCCTCACAGCTACACACGTGCACAAGGCTCCACCACCTGCGTCTGCGAGGATGGCTTTTACAGACGAGATTCAGACCCGCCCATCATGGCCTGCACAAGTAAGCCACCTCACTGACCCCCGACCCTTTGATCCTGACCGTGACCCTCACTAAAGACCTTCATCTCTGAACCCCAATCACTTGTGAAACACTGTATGTGTGTGTGTGTGTGTGTGTGTGTGTGTGTTAAAGAGCCCCCCTCTGCTCCACGGAATGCCATCTCCAACGTCAACGAGACCAGCGTGTTCCTGGAGTGGGCTGTTCCCATGGAAACGGGCGGGAGAAAGGACCTGAGCTACAACGTCCTGTGTCGACGGGTCAGCGCCGACCAGCGGAGGTTTGAGGACTGCGGCGCGGGGGTCCGCTTCCTGCCTGGGTGCCTGGGACTCAGGAACAGCTCGGTCATGGTGCTGGACCTCCAAGCTCACGCCAACTACTCCTTCCTGGTGGAGGCGGTTAACGGCGTGTCCGAGCTGACCAATGACACGACCTCGCGCCGCGTATCGCTCAATGTCACAACCAATCAGGCAGGTGGGTGGTGCTCTGGTTGTCTTAGAAACGAACTTCATATCAAGCTTTGGGAAAGCCGCTCTGGTTATAAGCGCTCTACCAATCAGATAAGGTTGGTCGGACTCTTCTCGGTGGATCAGCCAATCAGTGCGGAAGTGGGTGGGCCTTGGGGGTCAGGTGACTGGTTGGGGCTGCGTGACAACAGTATGTGGTTTACCTCTGCTGTTACAGTGTGCAAGGGTGATTATTGGGATGTGATTAAAGAGCAAAAGCCTTTTATTTAAGACAGTTAGCTGGAAACAGAGTAATCAGCAATGAGCTGGTGCTGATCCACCAGCAGTGATCCATTAGAAGAGGTACTAAGTGTTGCAGTTCCCGCGCAGCAGAAGGCGGTGCTGCCCTGTGTGCATCACCAAACACACCCACTCAAAGAACAAGGACCTCATCCGATCCTGGTGACTCAGGGCTCTTGAACGCACGGTGTTCAGGCTGTGTTAAGTAGACACACACACACACACACGTTGACCTTCAGCACAGACCCATTACTGTTGGATTACCTCTTACCTCTCACCTGACATTTTCCATATAATGGTTGATGTATCTGGACTCCTATATATTCCCCCTCCCCTCCTCTCCCATCCTATCCTCCCCTCTACCCTCTTCTTTCCCATAGACATTATACATGTCTATGTTCTTTCCACTCCTCTCCCCTTTTCTCTGCTCTCCTCTGCTGAGTGTGAACTCCTCCAGTAGGTAATGAGCAGTGTCATAGTCTCTGATCCAGAATCTCCTTCAAATCTGTAGGATCTGTAATTACTGAGGATGACCAGGGCAACCCTGTCAGCTGAGAGAGAGAGAGAGAGAGAGAGACGTGTTTGATGTGTGTGAAGTGCTCTGCTTGATAAAGGTTCTGTGACAGCAATGATTCCATGGTGCCAGTGTGCTGCTCTCTATAGGATAATAGGAGAGAGGGAGAGACAAAGTTACGGGGGGGGGGGGGGTGGGGGGGGGGGGGCAGCTTTCACAAGAAGAAGTGGGACTAGATGGAGGCTTTTACATTTGTATTTTAGGGGTGTGGGATGGGGGAGATTCCTGCCTTGATTAGTTTGATAGTGACAGTGTAAAGGCAGAGCGGTAAGGGTTTCGTCTACATGGTACTTGCTCTCATTTTCAGTGATTCATGGGGGTGGAGGGTTGGTAGAGGCTGGATGGAGGCAGGGGGGTTGGTAGAGGCTGGATGGAGGCAGGAGGGTTGGTAGAGGCTGGATGGAGGCAGTGGGGTTGGTAGAGGCTGGATGGAGGCAGGAGGGTTGGTAGAGGCTGGATGGAGTCAGGGGGGTTGGTAGAGGCTGGATGAAGGCAGGAGGGTTGGTAGAGGCTGGGTGGAGGCAGTGGGGTTGGTAGAGGCTGGATGGAGGCAGGAGGGTTGGTAGAGGCTGGATGGAGGCAGGAGGGTTGGTAGAGGCTGGATGGAGGCAGGAGGGTTGGTAGAGGGTGGATGGAGGCAGGAGGGTTGGTAGAGGCTGGATGGAGGCAGGGGGGTTGGTAGAGGCTGGATGGAGGCAGTGAGAGTGTTGAATCTTCTCACCTCCCACCACATATACCAAATGTGTTCCTGACATCGAGCAGGAATATTTATCAAGTTATTAATATTCGCATCAGCTAACACATCCCTAGCCCCCACCTACACACTCACATCTTCATCATTCCCAGCTCCAACATAATATCTCTCTTCTCCGCTCTCTTTCTCTCTCTTTCCCCCCCTTCTTCCTTTCCTCCTCTCTAAAGGGTGATGATTCCCTGTGACTAGAAGCAGGAATAGGAGTGGGGTCTCACTTCCTGTAACCTATGTCACGTCAGATGTTCCATCTGCTAATGAACCAGCTGCCAATCAGGAATCTCTATTAGTCTCAGCCTTGTAGCATCGCTGACTGTAACCTTGAATAGAACCTTATCCCAGAACACCACCCTGACCCTACCCCCTCCCCTAACCTTACCTTTGACCCGATCCTTAACCCTTGGTGTTAACCCCAACCACACTGACCTTTCTGTTCCTTGAAATATGTTGGTTTTAACCACAGCGAAAGCTTTTCTCCCCCTGGGTCTCTGGAGGTGGTACTAACCCAGACCCTGACCCCAGCTGCCCTCCAGACCCTCACAACAAACCCTGGGATTATGTTCTCTTCGCTTTCTCTCTGTCTCTCTTTCTGTCTCTCTCTCTGTCTCTCTCTCTCTCTGGCTCTCCCTCTGTCTCTCTATCTCTCTGTTTCTCTCTGTCTGTCTATCTGCCTCTAACCCTTTGTCTCTCTTTCTTTCTGTCTTTCTCTATATCTGTCTCTCTCCCCTTCTCAGCTCAGCCATCTAGCACGGCAACATTCCCTGGCAGGCATCATCCTCTATTTGGTCCGTCGCTGTCATGGCAGATGACGTTGAGATCCTCGTTAAGATGTTATGGTGTCTCTCTGTCCGTCACATGGATTGGTTGTCCATCTCCATGGTGATCGTATGTCCAGACTGTGTCTCCACCTGTCATTAGAGATAAATGATCCTGCCTCCTGCCTGTCAAGTCCGATGAAGCCTCCTGTTCTCCAGTGTTTCCTGCTTCCCTCTGCCTTCCACACGGGGGAAGGGGGGGGGGGGGCGACTACACCCTCGCTCTCTCCTCAAGTCTTTCTCTCAAACGCCATCCAGCCGTCTTCTCGCCCTCTTCTCATCTCTCGGTGCCTCCGTCTCTCCTCCTCCCCCAACTCTCTCACTTCTTGTCATGCATCTCTCTGTTCCCTTACCCCCCCCCCCGCTCCCTGTCCTCCCTCCCCTCTCTTCCTCCCCCCTCTCCTCTCCTCCCTCCTCTCCCCCTCTTCTCTTGATCGTAGCTGTGTTGTCTGGGGATCCAGTTTCAGGCTTTTAAGCTTTGAGGGATTCTGGTTTGTTCTGAGCAGACAGGATACTGTTACGCTGGGTGTGCGAGGGCTGTGTATGTGTGAGTGTATGCCTGTGTTGTGCTGTGTGTGTGTGTGTGTAATTCCACAGGGATAGTAGCACTAACTGCGCTCTCAGGTTGAGGCCGGAGGGAACAGTTCAGGGTACTTAAGAGCTCTTTATCACACCAACACACCCTTAACACGTATACTGGGGAGCAGACATACTGCTCCGGTTACAGCACACACACACACACTTACACAGTCACAAACACACACACACCTACACACACGCAGACTATTATTGCTTAATTGCTTACAATACAGTCACAACATACAGTCGTATCGTACTAATGAAGTCCTCTAATTAGTCTGTGGTGTTCTGAAATAACGCATTGTTCTGTATACGCACCTCGCGCACACATACCCCTCAGTCATACTGACACACACACACACACACACACGCAACTGTCAAGGTGTACACAAACAGCTGTCATACTGACACACACACACACCTGTCAAGATACACACACAGCTCAGTCATACTGACACACACACACCTGTCAAGATACACACACACAGCTCTTACTGCGCATTTCATCACTCCATCTTTTCGGCAAAATTTGTGTTCTTCTCCATAAATCTGGGATGTTGCTAAACTTGGATATGGGGTTGTGTCCGTGTGTGTGTGTGTGTGTGTGCCAGCCCCCTCTCCGGTCAGTGTCTTGAGGAAGAGCAGTTCTGGGAGGAGCAGCATCTCTGTGTCGTGGGAGGAGCCAGATCGTCCCAACGGCATCATCCTGGAGTACGAGATCAAGTACTTTGAGAAGGTAACACACCTAGCCACTGCATCCCAACAGAACACAGCAAGAACACACACTCAACTACACACAAGTACAAAAAAACCCACCTGTGAACCAAACATCTACACAGCTTTGACGCAAGTGGAACACAATACGCCGACTACATGATGTTGTGTCCTTAGTAAGCTAATGTTACAGATGGCTCAGTGGTTAAGGTGTTGGCCTTATGAGTGGAACATTGTGAGTTCAAATCCTGGCTGTGGTTATGTGATATTGTGTCCTTGGGCAAGACACTTCACCCTACTTGCCTCAGGGGGAATGTCCCTGTACTCGCTGTAAGTCGCTCTGGATAAGAGCGTCTGCTAAATGACTAAATGTAAATATAATGTGTGTGTGTGTGTGTGTGCAGGACCAGGATACCAGCTACACCATCATCAAGTCTCGGGAGACGGAACAGGAAGTTAGCGGTCTGAAGCCTTCCTGTGTGTACGTGTTCCAGGTTCGAGCTCGGACCTCCGCTGGCTACGGTGCTTTCAGCCGCAGGTTCGAGTTCGACACCAGCCCCTACTGTGAGTACAACCGTGTGTGTGCGGGGGGGGGGGGGTGCCTGGGTGTGTGTATTGTTGAAGAAAGTGTTTTGTCCGTCTCTTCATAAATGGAGTGACATAACTCAAGTTCAGTTGAGTTTTGGATTTAATCTTATTTACTTTAGGGAAGTATTTCTCAATCTGCAGATAGGGAGAGAATAACCAGACCTTTATTAACCCTGACACATGAGCACAATCAACTTCTTATTAATAGCAAGCGCACATGAGACACATACCAACTAGTATCCATTGACTAGTTCTATTGAATAGCGATAAATATGAATACACAGGAAATAAATCCAATTTCTTCCACAGTATCATCAGTACATCCTGTGGATGTGTGTGTGTGTGTGTGTGTGTGTTAGCTCACTGTCTCCACTGTGTTCCCACAGTAACACCCTCCACCTCCCAGAGCCAGCTTCCCATCGTGGTGGTGGCCATCACTGTTGCCGTGGTGCTGCTGGCGCTGGTCACATGGTTCCTGCTCAGCGGCCGGTAAGACACACACACACACACGTTAATATAAACACTCAAGGTCTGAATGGTGCTCAGCACAATGGCAGCAAAGGAAGCTGTTTCAGAGAGCATAATTTCCTGTTTCTAACAAGCTGAACCCCTGGGAGCCCCTGATCAGCACCTGCTGTGGTCACATGACCTCAGTATGACTGTCTGTTCGGTCATGTGCTGTACAGGTACAGGGGAGCAGCCTCCCTACAGGCTCTGCTGGACATATATGTCGTGAAATATCCAAATCCGAATTTGTTTTTATTCGTCATGCAAGTTACACAAGCATGGAATTTACTGTGGCAGGATGGAGCAAACATAGAACATGTATGGAATTGAAGTAAGAGTAAGATAAAGATCAAATAGAATCCAAAATATGAGTGCAGTTCTGTCTCCATGGGATGACCCAGATCTCAGCAGCCCTCAGCACTGTTGCACAGTACTCAGCTCCCAGAGACCTGAACAAGGATCTCTCTGCTGTGTTACCGAGAGAATGTGTATCTGTGTGTGAGAGAGAGGGAGGGAGAGAGAGAGAGAGGGAGAGAGAGAGAGAGAGAGGGAGAGAGAGAGAGAGAGAGAGAGAGAGAGAGAGAGAGAGAGGGAAAGAGAGAGAGAGAGAGGGAGGGAGAGAGAGAGAGGGAGAGAGAGAGGGAGAGAGAGAGAGAGAGGGAGAGAGAGAGGGAAAGAGAGAGAGAGAGAGGGAGGGAGGGACCTCCCACGGAACAGCTTTCCGCCAGCCGTGTAGCGTGCGTACCGGCGCAGCTTGAAGCCGATCAGCGTGCCACGAAAACACCATGATGACAGCACCCCCCAGCCCCTCCCCCCCACCCCTCCCCATCCCACAGGGTTGACCTTGCGTTGAACCTCTGGTCCAGACTCAGTCATCACAGAGTACCGCCACCCCCCACCCACCCACCTCGCAGAAACTGGGTGTCTGAGCAGCAGACTCTGAATCAGCCGTGAATCAGACGTGACTGGCGCCTGGCGGTGAGACGGACATGGAGATGGGAACTGGAGTTCAGGAAGCGGCTCAGGAAGAACGGGGGGGTGGGGGCGGGGGGGGATGGGGGGGAGGGGTAGCACCAGCCCTTTCCTCCAACACACACCCAGTCTGGAAGCTGTAAATCCCAGAGTGTGTGAGTGTGTGTGTGCGTGGGCGTGAAAGTGTGTGTGTGTGCCGAACATCAGATCTGAAATCAATGTGCCCGTGTTTAATGTGACTGCTCAGCTATGATGGGTGTCTAAATATTGACTCTGTTAGTAGACACACAGAACCAGGATGTTTAGTACTGTTAGACAGCCAGACGTACACACACACACTCAGACTGGGAAGAGGACGCTCGTCTGGGTGTGTGTGTCTCTGTGTGTGTGTGTTGGTCTGTTAGCTTCTTTATGGAGGTCAGAATGATGCTACGAGGCTTTGTGTGTGTGTGTGTGTCTGTGTGTGTGTTTGTATATTCAAGCGTGTGTTTGTATTCCCCTGTATTGGCTAACGTCCTCAGTATATAGTGGCTGCCTGTGCTGAAGTGTAGATAAGCCTATTAGCTCATCTCTTCTTCTTTTAAAGGGACAGTTCTCCCAACCGAATCCAAACCACATATTTTCCCTCTTACCTGTCCTGAAACGTATCCATCAAGATGGTTTTGGTGCGGAGTCGCAGTATGTTTGTGATGTTGGCTGTAGAGATCTATTTTCTCTAATACGATGGAACTAAATGGCACTCGGCCCCCCCAAAAAATACATTTGAAAAACTCAACGGCGTTTTCTATTTCCAGAATTCATGAGCCGGTTCCTCAAGATAATCCGCAGATTTTGTAGGGAGCAGTTTGGTGTCTATGGTTTTCTATGCATATTTATCACCACTCGTTCTCTCAGTATCCTATGAGTACCATCGAGTTCCCCTATATTTAGAAGATGGCAGACATCTCTATGGATGATTTCGCCAAAACTCAAGCATTTCACACCATTGCAATCTAGATTAACAAGCATTTCAGGTCAGACAAAATGTTCCTTTAATATGTAACACACAACACACACACACTACCCTGTGCCCCCCCCCCCTCTTCTTTTCATTCCTCATCCAATCCTCTGATTCTATTAGAAGTCATGACTATTCAATCCCAACACGACCACAACTTAACTGCTGGGGCGACCGCAACCACCGATATGAAATCCCTTCCCCCACCCCCCCCCCACACACACACACACACGCCCTCCCCTGTGCCCCAATTCCCCAGCCCGCTTCCCACAGCAGGGAGAGAAAGAGAGCGTGTGCGTGTGTGTGTGTGTGTGTGTGTAGAGCTGCATCGTGCGTGCCCTCTGTCAGTCAGCGTGGGCAAAGCCTGCCAGTGTGACAGATGCCAGCCAGGGGTAGTGCGTGAGATGTGTGTGTGTGTGTTTGGAGGGGTGCCAGTTCTGTTCAGAGTAAGAACACTGATGTGTTTGCGTGTGTTTGTGTGTTGGTTGACAGGCGGTGCGGCTACAGCAAAGCTAAGCAGGATCCAGAGGAGGAGAAGATGCACTTCCACAACGGACACAGTGAGCAAGAGAGCTTTTACTGTTATTTTTCTGTATTATAAATAAATATTCATTTAGCAGACGCTCTTATCCAAAGCGACTTACACAAGTACAGGGACATTCCCCCTGAGGCAAGTAGGGTGAAGTGCCTTGCCCAAGGACACAACGTCACGTAGCCACAGCCAGGATTTGAACTCACAATGTTCCACTCATAAGGCCAACACCTTAACCACTGAGCCATCTGTAACATTAGCTTTGTTAGCATCACCAGTATGCTAGCAGGCCTCTTCCTGGTGTCATTCAGAGGTCAGCCGAAGGCGACGCTATCGTCTTTACACCGCACGATCTGCGATAGAAGGGTCGCCGTGACGACGGAGCCTCCCACTAATCGTCTGAGACGTTTCCCATGGAATACGTACATGTTGTGACATTTCTATGGCAACAGCCGGGCTGACATGCCTCAGGGTGTTAGAGTGTCAGAATGGGAGAGGTCTCAGTCCTGGATGATGTCCGCTGGGAGAGGTCTCAGTCCTGGATGATGTCTGCTGGGAGGGGTCTCAGTCCTGGATGATGTCTGCTGGGAGGGGTCTCAGTCCTGGATGATGTCTGCTGGGAGAGGTCTCAGTCCTGGATGATGTCCGCTGGGAGAGGTCTCAGTCCTGGATGATGTCTGCTGGGAGGGGTCTCAGTCCTGGATGATGTCTGCTGGGAGGGGTCTCAGTCCTGGATGAAGTCTGCTGGGAGAGGTCTCAGTCCTGGATGATGTCTGCTGGGAGAGGTCTCAGTCCTGGATGAAGTCTGCTGGGAGAGGTCTCAGTCCTGGATGATGTCTGCTGGGAGGGGTCTCAGTCCTGGATGATGTCTGCTGGGAGGGGTCTCAGTCCTGGATGATGTCTGCTGGGAGGGGTCTCAGTCCTGGATGATGTCTGCTGGGAGAGGTCTCAGTCCTGGATGATGTCTGCTGGGAGGGGTCTCAGTCCTGGATGATGTCTGCTGGGAGAGGTCTCAGTCCTGGATGATGTCTGCTGGGAGAGGTCTCAGTCCTGGATGAAGTCTGCTGGGAGAGGTCTCAGTCCTGGATGATGTCTGCTGGGAGGGGTCTCAGTCCTGGATGATGTCTGCTGGGAGAGGTCTCAGTCCTGGATGATGTCTGCTGGGAGGGGTCTCAGTCCTGGATGATGTCTGCTGGGAGAGGTCTCAGTCCTGGATGATGTCTGCTGGGAGAGGTCTCAGTCCTGGATGATTTCTGCTGGGAGAGGTCTCAGTCCTGGATGATGTCTGCTGGGAGAGGTCTCAGTCCTGGATGATTTCTGCTGGGAGAGGTCTCAGTCCTGGATGATTTCTGCTGGGAGAGGTCTCAGTCCTGGATGATGTCTGCTGGGAGAGGTCTCAGTCCTGGATGATGTCTGCTGGGAGAGGTCTCAGTCCTGGATGATTTCTGCTGGGAGAGGTCTCAGTCCTGGATGTTGACGTCTACTTAACGCTCTGAAGCTCCATGTGACTTTCAGTGTGATGTTAACAGAGTACAGCTGAGTACTGTAGTCACTGGGCCAGTTCTCATGGAGGGCAGGGGGAGACTTGAAGTGTTGACCCAAACACAGCTTGGCGATATCTAGAAGAAAAATTGTTTCCCATGTTGTCAAAATGTTTAATATATTTAGTCAGATAAGATATACATACATATCTTTGCATTTGCTTTAAAATAATAAAAAACATGATTTTCTTGTTATTTCTACACTGCTTCCTGGCCTCCAGTGTGATGGTAAACCTTGTTCCTCTGTGTTTCCTCAGTCAAGTTCTCAGGTGTTCGTACCTACATCGACCCCCACACCTACGAAGACCCCAACCAGGCAGTTCACGAGTTCACCAAGGAGATAGACGTGTCCTTCATCAGCATAGACCGAGTCATAGGAGCAGGTGAGTGTGTGTGTGTGTTGAAACGTTATCGTTGGAAGTGAGTTTTGGAGGTGTGTGCTTGTGTTATGCATGAGTGTTTATTGACAGTGTGTGTGTGTGTGTGCGGCAGGTGAGTTTGGCGAGGTGTGCAGTGGGCCCCTGCATCTCCCAGGTAAAAGGGAGATCGTCGTGGCGATCAAAACCCTGAAGGCTGGGTACAGTGACCAACAGAGGCGGGACTTCCTGGGGGAGGCGTCAATCATGGGCCAGTTCGACCACCCCAACATCATCCACCTGGAGGGCGTGGTCACCAAGAGTGAGTCACTGTTGTTGTCACTTCCCCCCTCCAAAGCCAGAAGCCACACCCCCTGATATTGTTGACCTGTTTGCTTATTTGCCATTGTTGTTGTTAGGTAAACCGGTGATGATTATTACTGAGTACATGGAGAACGGCTCACTGGACACCTTCTTGAAGGTAACCATGATGAAGATGATGAGGATGATGATTACAGTGAAGATGATAAGTATTTCATACTATCCTCCCCGGCACACTAATTTAATCTCCGCTCTTTTCATTTCCTCTTCTTTCATCCTCTCCCTTTCCCTCCTCTCCTTTCCCCTCCCCTCCCCTCCTCTCCCCTCCTCTCCTCTCGCCTCCTCTCTCCTCTCCCCTCCCTCCTCCCCTCCTTTCCCCTCCTCTCCCTTCCTCCTCTTGCCTCCTCTTGCCTTCTCTCCCCTCCTCTCCTCTCGCCTCCTCTCCCCTCCTCTCCTCTCCTCTCGCCTCCTCTCTCCTCTCCCCTCCCTCCTCCCCTCCTTTCCCCTCCTCTCCTCTCCTCCTCTTGCCTCCTCTTGCCTTCTCTCCCCTCCCTCCTCCCTTCCTCTCCCCTCCTCTCCCCTCCTCTCCTCTCACCTCGTCTCTCCTCTCCCCTCCCTCCTCCCCTCCTCTCCCCTCCTCCTCTCGGTTCCTGTAGAAGAATGATGGTCAGTTCACTGTCATCCAGCTGGTGGGCATGCTGCGTGGCATCGCCTCAGGCATGCGCTACCTGTCCGACATGGGCTACATCCACCGAGACCTGGCAGCACGGAACATTCTGGTGAACTGCAACCTGGTCTGTAAGGTGTCCGACTTCGGCCTGTCCAGAGTCCTGGAGGACGACCCGGAGGCTGCCTACACCACCAGGGTACGACACACACACACACACGCATGCACACACACACACTCACACACACTCTATGAAACACTCTCACACACAGAAACAGGTGCTCTAGCCTGAAGGGAAAGTGTTGATGAAACAGGAAAAACATGAGGAAGCCAATTACAGCATGAGAAGGAAGATAAGCTAATGATGTTGCATCGCTATGCGCGTGTGCGTTGGAGTGTGTGTGTCCGCACGTGACTGTACGTGTGTGTTGCTCTCACTAGCAGCTATGCTAGCAGGCTACTGTCCAAGCCTAAAGCACTGTGTGTGTGTGTGTGTGTGTGAGGGAGAATGTGTTTCATCCAGAAAATGTGTGTGTGTGTGCCGGGACAAAGAAAAAACACCAATCGCCTGAGAGACGTGTGTGTGTGGGTGGGTGGGTGGGTGGGTGTGGGTGTGTGTGTGGGTGTGAGTGTGTGTGTGTGGTCGACTAGGGACCTGTCAGGAAAAGAAACTCATCCACAAAGACAGCCAATTAGCACTAAGTCCCCCCCCCACCCAAAGCCTCTTCCCTTCCAGTCGCTCACTCCTCCCAGTCATTCCCTCCCTCCCTCTCTCCCTCCCTCCCTCCCTCCCTCCCTCCCTCCCTCCCTCCCTCCCTCCCTCCCTCCCTCCCTCCCTCCCTCCCTCCCTCCCTCCCTCCCTCCCTCCCTCCCTTATTTTTTATTTTTTTCACCTCCCTCCTCCCCCCACTTTCTTCTCAGTCAGACGTACAGAGGCTGAGGACTGTATAGACTCAACCCCTCCACTGTTCTCCCTGTAGGTTCCTCATGAAAGGGTTAGATGTCAGTCTGCCTCCCGTAAAGACTTGTTTTCCCGCTGTCAGTCTTTCTGTGGATAATAAAGTTGTATTCCGCTGTCAGTCTTTCTGTGGATAATAAAGTTGTTTTCTGCTGAAAGTACAACAGCATCAACTTGTACAGTAAAGTCGTAATCTGATATCTGTCTGACACCTAACATTTAATTTAGCTGTAAGTGTAACAGTAGTTAATAGAGTTTAATTGTGTGACTTCTCCTCCTTTCAGGGAGGGAAAATCCCCATTCGCTGGACGGCCCCTGAGGCCATCGCCTACAGGAAGTTCACCTCAGCCAGTGATGTGTGGAGCTACGGGATCGTCATGTGGGAAGTGATGTCGTATGGAGAACGACCCTACTGGGACATGAGCAACCAGGATGTAAGTCTGAGTCTCTGAGTCTGCGTCTCTGAGTCTGAGTCTCAGAGTCTGAGTCTGAGTCTCTGAGTCTGAGTCTCTGAGTCTGAGTCTCTGAGTCTGAGTCTCTGAGTCTGAGTCTCTGAGTCTGAGTGTCAGTGTCTGAGTGTCTGAGTCTCAGAGTCTCAGTGTCTGAGTCTCTGAGTCTCTAAGTCTGAGTCTCTGAGTCTGAGTCTCTGAGTCTGAGTCTCTGAGTCTGAGTCTCTGAGTCTGAGTGTCAGTGTCTGAGTGTCTGAGTCTCAGAGTCTCAGTGTCTGAGTCTCTGAGTCTCTGAGTCTCTGAGTCTGAGTCTCTGAGTCCGAGTGTCTGAGTCCGAGTGTCTGAGTCTGAGTGTCTGAGTCTGAGTCTCTGAGTCTCTGAGTCTCTGAGTCTGAGTCTCTGAGTCCGAGTGTCTGAGTCTGAGTGTCTGAGTCTGAGTGTCTGAGTCTGAGTCTCTGAGTCTGAGTCCCTGAGTCTGAGTCTCTGAGTCTCCAATTATCTGTGTAGTTCTGTTCCAGTTGTACATCACATTACACCAGACCACAGCTAGAGAAAACACTGCATTTTACTGGCCGGAGGCAGAATACGCCTGAGCAAGGAGGAGATATCGCTCTATTGATAGGAGAAGGAGAGAGACACATACTCAAAATATTTCTGTGCATTCAGCACCTCAGAGAAAGACACAGTGGGAGGGCTGTGGAGGAGAGGGGGAGATTATATTGAATACTGAGAGACAGAAAGTATGTCAGCAAGATAAGAAAATTGATTCATATTGATGGGTTGAGATGCAGCGATACTGTACAGAAGGAGAGACAACTAGATAGAAAATAGCTAGAGGAACAGGGAGAGATAGAGACAGATGAATAGACAAGGAGTGATATAGAGGTATCGATAGAGGGTGTGGTAGTGATGTACCCACATAGCAGGTCAAAGGTCATTTCCATAACAACTCTGTATCATGAGCACATGGGATTGGGTTTTGAAGAAATGCACACACACACTCCACAATAGTGCAACGTCTTCATTCTCTGAGCTAAAGGGGGGCTTGTGGGGGGGGGGGGGGGAGTGGGATGGGAGGAGAAGAGAGGGACAGGGGAGGAAGGGGGGAGACTACATGTTTTATTTAAGGCTTCAGAATGATTCCTTTGATCTCATTCGTACTCTTTTTTTATTTATTTCATACTCTACCAGTGTCTCCTTCCTGTATGAGTCTCAAGTGATAAAAACACATCAACTTCCCGATCATAGTCTGAGCAATGAAGCCAATCAAATTCCTCTTTCAAAAACGTCTGTTATATTATGTCTCTTTACTGTGCCTGTAGACAGTGTATGTGTGTGTGTGTGTGTGTGTATATATTCTAAGTGAATGGGTTTGGTTCAGTGTATCAATCAAGCTGTGTGTGTGTGTGTTTGTTTTGTGTGTGTGTGCATCCCTCAGGTGATCAAGGCGGTTGAAGAGAGTTACAGACTTCCTGGACCCATGGACTGCCCTGCTGCCCTCTACCACCTCATGATGGACTGCTGGCAGAGGGAGAGGAGCAGCCGGCCCAAGTTTGAGGAGATCGTCAGCCTGCTGGATAAGCTCATACGCAACCCCAGCTCCCTCAAGGCCCTGGTCAACTCCTCTCACAGGTGAGCTTATCTCATGACTTAGTTCAGTAAGTTAGTTCAGTGAGTTAGTTTCGTGAGTTAGTCTCATGACTTAGTTTGGTGAGTTAGTTCAGTGAGTTAGTTTGGTGAGTTATTGTCATGACTTAGATTGGTGAGTTAGTTTGGTGAGTTAGTCTCATGACTTAGTTCGGTGAGTTAGTTTGGTGAGTTAGTTTGGTGAGTTAGTTCGGTGAGTTAGTTTGGTGAGCTAGTTTGGTGAGTTAGTTTGGTGAGTTAGTTTGGCGAATTCATGAGCTGCATCTCAGTAGCTCAGTTCTTTACCAGGGGTTGTGTGTGTGCATTTGTGTCGGTCCGTGTGTGTGTGACCTGCTCCCAGGATGTCTAACCTGCTGGTGGAGCAGGTGAGCGTGGAGGGCGTGGCCCCGCAGTCTGTGGGGGCGTGGCTAGAGAGGATCAAGATGGGGCGTTACACGGAGCTCTTCCTGGAGGCGGGCTACTCCTCCCTGGAGCTGGTGGCCCACATGACATCAGAGTGAGTCTGGGTCTCCTGCCTGCCTGCGCTCCTCCCTGCTGGGTGACATCACAAGGTCAGGGGTGTTCACCAGGTGTGTGTGTGTGTGTTTCAGTGACGTGCGGAGGGTGGGGGTGAATTTAGCCGGACACCAGAAGAAGATCATCAACAGCATCCAGGAGATGCGAGTCACCATGATGAACTCGTCTGTCCCTGTCTGACACACACGAGCACACAGGTCAGAAAGGATGTCGTGTTCAGATGGATGAACGGTATGGACCTAGTGGTTTGGCACTTTCTACATGACGTTGTATTTATTTCGGGAATGGAACAAGACCGGACGTTTGGACAGCGGTGTCTGTCTGAGGTATGGACAGACAGGATGCTGACAAGACGTTCTACTGTCAGAGACAGGAAGCACACGGATAAGGCATGGCCCACTCTTTTTGGGGCTGAATGTATAGCACTGTAGAACCTTGCGATACCTCTCCACACCTTACGGAACCCTTAGTACTTCAGCTGAACCCTCAGAAACCCTCAGTTTAACCCTCAGGATTCAAGCAAGAACCTCAAGGTTCCAAAGGAACCTACAGACTTTTACCATCATTTCCGATTTCCCACACACACGTCCAGGATTCCGTTAGAGCCCTTCAGGATTCCTGAAAGAATCTTTCAGAGCTTCAAAAGAATCCTCCAGGTTTCCAGTGGAACATTCCAGAATTCCAACACGAACATCCAATGATGCGGAGAGAAATATGGCCTGTTTTTCCACTATACAATCAGTCTGACTGACCACTACCTGGTCGACAGATGCTTTTAGCAGCTTCAACGCTTCCCAGTAAGAAGAAGCAATCACGTGTTGCGGCATCATAACGCATTAACCCATAACTTTTTATCATATAAACCAGTGTACATGTGTAGTATTGATTCATATGTTGTAGATGGCCGATGCAGTAGGACATCTGTCCGAATCCAGATCCATCAACTCAACGCTCACAGAGGCGAGATGCTATCTATCTGTACGTACACAATCCGGTAACATGTATATACGGTGTATAGTGTGTGGTTCCATGGGAGATTCCTCTACATTTCGATTGGCTGTGTTTGGCAGCTATACGAGAGCGAGAGGAGAGTCAGAGAGGTCAGTGCAGAGAGGTTGCTGGCAGCATCCGCAGTCAACGTAGCCTAGGAGATGGAGCCAAGCTGAAACTTGACTGTGTGTTCCTCACTGCTCACATGCTACAGCAGGAGGGGGCAGTTCCTGGTCCTCGAGGGCCGCTGTCCTGAAGGTTCTAGATGTTTTCCTGCTCCAGCACACCTGATTTTAATGAACGGGTTGTTATCAAGCTTTGTGGAAGCCAGATAACGACCCATTCATTAGAATCAGGTGTGCTGGAGCAGGGTAACATCTAAAACCTTCAGGACAGCGGCCCTTGAGGATCGAAATTGCCCACTCCCTGTGCTACAGCGATGTAGGTGATGTGTTGTTGAACAGTGATTGTAGAAGCCTGACCCAGAGATTGCTGGGTCAGGCGTGACTGTGTCCAGCGCACAGCCATTGTACACGGACCAGGAAGGAATGTAACGGTCGCTACAAGACTGCAAGTCACTGAAGGATTCTGGGACCTGGAGTCTCCTTGTGAGACAAGTACTGTAGAACAGTGGTCCCCAACCCTGGTCCTCAGAGCCCACTGTCCAGCATGTTTTAGATGTTTCCCCCCTTCCCATATACCTGATTCTAATGCCTGTTCCTTACCAGGATTCTTCACAGCTTGATAACATTTATTAATTTAGCAAGACACTTTTATCCAAAGTGACCCATTCCTTTGAATCAGGAGTGTTGAAGCAGGGAAACATCTAGAACCAGTGGGCCCTGAGTACCAGGTTTGGGGACCACTGCTGTAGAAGGACAACAGGACAGTCAGGCTGCCTGTTTGAGTTGCACTTTATGGAGAGTACGGCCGTTTTTATTTGATGAAGTAACACAAAGAGATCATTGAAGTAATGTTTTGTTTGTTCGTGGTGGATACCATGTGGTGTGTGTCTTAATTATGAATATGCATTGATTAGTCTATAAATAACCGATATGTACAAACCCGTTCTGAGCATTTACCTACAAACTAGAATTCACATGATGAAGCACAATATGTTCGCTGCGTATTTTGACCAACAATAGTGGGTCTATACAGGTATAATTATCAGAGCACATGGTGTTTGGTGGTGTTGGGTGGTGTTGAGGTCGTAGGCGAGGGGGCCATGTCTGTGACTGGTGGTCCATAAAACACCTGGTTTACCTGGTAAAGGGAAATACCATCACAAGAACAAAGACAAGCAGCTCAAACAAGTTTACAGAGATAAGAGTGTCAGGGTGGGCGTTCGCTGTTGACGCCAGTGGATGATCTAAGAAATCACGTGGAGATGTTTCAAGGGAGTGATGTAACAGCAGCACCGCGAGGACGCTGGAAGTGGCATCTTCTGTTACCGTCGTCCTTCCTGAAGGAGAAAAGCACTCAGAGATAAAAGCCACCGGTTTAGCCGCGACAAAGGGAGGGGGAGAATGAAAAAGCACAAAATATGTAACCTGAGCAGAACGGAGAAGGTGTGGTGGGAGGGAAAGTGGAACGGACGCTCACACACACCCTGGTTGGAGCCAGACTCCCATCCTGCTGTCAGAGGGCCGAAAAAGCGCTGTTTCTAGAACAAAAAAAAGAGCTGTTTTTAGCACCACAATGAACCAGAATTGAGATGTGCTGTTTATTTAGGCTCTGGTGACGTGTTCATGGCAGGTGTGAAAGGAAACAGGGAGCCGGTGTTCACGTATCTTCAGTCAGTATGAATGACATTCTGTCAGCACCTCTGGAAACAGCTTTTTATCAGGAGTCTGAGGATTCATTGTTTACTAAGACCAGCACGCCACCATGAATAGCAATACAACTAGCACTGTGTGTGTTCAGTCTTAGCGTAAACCATTTCAATCGGACTTTAAAGCAAACAGTCCCATTTGTACAAAATGCCATTGGATCCATTTGGTTTCAGTTGGAATTATTAAGACGATATTCAGTGGAACTTTAAAATGTCATAAATAATGCCAGATAATTACGACAATTTAAATATCAGATGGCCAGATTTGAGTCTGTGAAATATCAGTACCAACCACTCTAAATCATTCTTAGCTGGACTGGTGTGAGTTTGGATCAGTGGAAACAGGGTTGGTTTAGATATCAGTGTGGTTGCCAGACCTGTGCCACAACCCTCCCCCCATGAGTCTGGACAGCCGAACACCTTGAGCCAATGAAAACACTGGATGAAGAAAAGAAAAAAAAATTGCTGTTGTGCTGTTTCTTTGTCTTCTTTATGAAACCGTTTAAGTATTTTGTTTGTGTCAATGTTTTTGTAGTGTAAAATATCAAATTATATATTTTTCCAATAAAATGAAAAGAATAAACATATACATGTTCCTGTCATGTTCCTGTCTACTGCAGGTAAATACCCCCTAAATTAAAGAATGCGACTCCACCACGTCATATTACTGGGATAAAAATGTCCATGTTTCTCTCTAATCACCCACCACAGCAGCAAGGCTATGTTTTGGTTTTGGAACTATATTTCAATCCACCCTGATGCAAGACCCAGCAATGACTTAATTATTGAACCTACCTACTAACATTTGCCTGGAGAAATGGCTGCAATAAAACATACTAGAACCTAATATAATATAAATATAGAATTTGGGGAATAGAATAACATATCATGTAGAAGCGTAGTCTAGAGTTTATCCACTCATTCAATCGTTCATTTGACCAGTTATTCCCAGTATCGTGGCCCTGGTTCCGGGTTGTGTGTGGTGCAGGATCTCCTAACTGCCCCAGGCCCACACAGCCAAGGTTAACTCTGCCTCACACACACCGGTGTGTGATTCCTCCCTTACCATGTTTATTATGGGTTGATTAACCCCTGGTTGCCCCTGGTCACCCAGGAGGGAGTCTGATGATTGCGGTGCAGACCAGAGGGAGAAGCAGGGGGCTGTGAAGGTGAGGGCGGGAACCAGACAGGCTGGCTGGTCGGAAAGACTAAGTCAGCAACTGAAGGGGGATGGGGGGGTGGGGGGTGGTGGGGAGAACTCAGCGCTGCAGGAACTATGCGTGCGTGGGTGGGTGAGTGGGATGGGGGCGGTTTGAAAAACTCAATCATGCAATCGTGTTTGGGTGGGGGGAGGGGTGGTGGTGCAGAGCCCTTAGGCAGGAGAGACTCCCCACCCTCGCCGTATCCCTACCCAGTCTGGGAGCGTTGCTCTCTCCTCCTGGTCCTCCAGGTCTCTCCCCCCCCTCCCTCCCCTCCCTGACAGTGCCCCTGCAGACACTACCAGGCAGGTCATTTTCTCCTCACAAAGGTGTCACCAGGCGTGGCGCCCCAGGAGTCATTTAAAAACCATAATCATTACAAATGTCCTTCAGCGCACCCTCTGCTGTCAAGCAGTGTGTGTGTGTGTGTGTGTGTGTGTGGGTGTGGGTGTGTGTGTGTGTGTGTGTGTGCGTGTGTGTGCGTGCACACGTGTGTGTGTGTGACCAAGATAATTTGCAGGTAAGGTTTCGTAAAGACAGAGGTGGAGGTTTCATATTACAGTTTTTCTCAATTGCTAAAACACAATTTTTGAAACCTTGCTCCATTTTCTGAAAACAATGAACACAAAACCTCATCTTCAAGCACTATTTACAAAACCTCTGACTCCTCTTGCAAAATGAAACTTTTGCCTCAAAACAGTTTTACCTGTGTTAAAAATCAAACACTGCTCTCAAATCATAAACTAAGTGATCAAAATGATATAAGCTATCAAGCAGTCAGTAAACAATACACCAACAAATAGAAAATACATTGTTCAAAACATAGTTCTCAGGGAGAAGTAAATTTTTTATCTCAAAACAAAGTTCATATTATTCCGTCATTTGTCTTTTGATGAACGAAAACATGTTCTATCATAGTAGCTCAAAATTGATCAGAAATTACTACTCTGCTTTGCTCTTTGTATGTTTTCTTTTGTTCTTCCTTCTTCTACCCCTATTTTTACAGTACTGTACCCTGCATCTCATGAACCTGCAACCATTCATAATCTATTGAGCAGTCAGTACTGTTCACAAATGGAAAGCACAATGTTCAGGGCCAAACAATTTGTTTATTGTACAGTATACAGCCTACAATGTACTGTAATATAAAATCAAAGGAGTAAACATGTGATGATCAATGTTCCATGGACAAGAACATGGTCTATGACTGTTGCTCGAATTTCATCAGATATTTCCAATCTTTGTCTTCCTCTTCTTCTTTGTCCTCCTCCTCCTCTTTCTTGCCCTCCTCCTCTTCCTCGCCCTCCTCCTCTTCCTCTTTCTTGCCCTCTTCCTCCTCCTCCTCCACCTCCTATTCCTCTTTCTTGCCCTCCTCCTCGCCCTCCTCCTCCTCTTTCTTGCCCTCCTCCTCGTCGCCCACCTCTCATACGCACTCGTCCTCTCACATTGTTTCTTCTATCCATTTTCAGACTTTCTCCTTTCCACCTTCAACAACCTGTTTGCTCTCTGAACTGGCTTATATTGGTTGTGTCACATCATTTGAAACAGGTTCAATCAATTTTGAGTCGTTGTGTTCAATCAATGACACATGTTCTCTATTTATATTTGATTGTTGCCACTTGTGTTTACCAGTATGGATGACATGTGCATTAGAGTGCAGAATGTGTTTTGAGAATGAGAATGTGTTTAGCGTTTTGCTGAAGAGTCTAAGTGAGATCTGCAAATTGTGTTTTACCATGTGAAATGGTTTAAGGTATTGACAACAGACTGCACAATTAGCTAAATAAGTTCAGGCAACTGAGAACTTTGTTCAGCCAATGGGTTTTAGTGTTTTAGCAATTGAGAAAAACTGTAAACAGTGCTCTCCTCAGGTCGCTCAAGGTAAAAGGATAAGGAGCTTTAACTGCAGGAGAATGGAAGACAAGGAGGAGGTGAGAGGGGAGAAGGAGGAGGTGAGAGGGGGGAAGGAGGAGGTGAGAGGGGGGGAATGAGGAGGTGAGAGTGGGGAAGGAGGAGGTGAGAGGGGGGGGAGGAGGAGGTGAGAGGGGGGGAAGGAGGAGGTGAGAGTGGGGAAGGAGGAGGTGAGAGGGGAGAAGGAGGATGGATAGTTAGAGGAAGAAGAGGAGAACATCTAGTTAGTCAGGTGTGCCTGTGTGTGTGTGTGTGTGTGTGTGTGTGTGTGTGTGTGTGTGTGTGTGTGTGTGTGTGTGTGTGTGTTTGAGTGTGTGTGTGTGTGTGTGTGTTTGAGTGTGTGTTGGAAGGTTAACCTTCAATCACTGCCCGTGTGTGTGTGCTGTTCTACAGGGGCAGCCTAATGACCCTCATTTATCACCAAGGAATTGCTTCTGTGCGTGTCTCTCTGTGTGTGTGTGTCCTCTCAGACATCCATTACTCGTTTATGATGCCGTATTAAGTGTCTAACCAGGGGCATTTCACATAAACAGACCACGGATTATCTTTCTTTATAACTCACCATGGGGAGTGATGAACAGTAACAGCAGCTGGACGGTTCTAGCTGAGAACCATGGTGCTAAGAACCCTGTTAGCTGTAGTTAGCCTCTCTCTCTCTCACTCTCTCTCTCTCTCTCTCTCTCTCTCTCTCTCTCTCTCACTCTCTATTTTTCTCTCTTTCACATTCTCTCTCTTATGTTCTCTTTCTCTCTATCACTATCTCTCACTCTTTCTCTCTCTCTCACTCTCTCTCTCTCTCTCTCTCTCTCTCTCACATTCTCTGTCTCTCACTCATACATATACATACATACATGTATATATCACTCACTCTTCCTCTCACAAATCTCCCTCACTCCCTTCCTCTCTATGTGTGAGCGTGTGTGTGTATGAGCGTGTGTGTGTATCAGTGCGGTGCAGAGAGCCTGTTAATGTGAGCAGTGTAATGGGATCCAGAGTGTGATTCTGAGGAGCAGGCTGCTCTGTGATTGGTCTGCTATTATCTGGGCCTTGCCTACCCCTTCCTCATGCAACATGGATGAGCTCTGGACCGTTAAACACAGCGTTTCCCTTTGATTTATACAACAAATCAACTTCCAGAGGTGAAAAGTCCAAAGGATGCATATTTCATAAGCTGCCAAAGGCTACAGCGTTTAAAGTGAACACCTGAAAATAGACTTTAATATCTGAACACAGCCGTGCGATAAAACAGCCTTGTTTTACCTGGGAAAGCCCAGGAGAATTGTGTTCCACCTCAGAGATCCCAGGAGAATGTTCTTCCCAGAAGAAGAAACTGGTTCCTCCAGTTTTACCTCAGAGTGGCCTGTTCTACCTGTTCTACTGTCCATGATGACTCATTTTATGCCCAACGAATCCTGTTCCCAATGTTCTATCTACGAGAGTTCTGTTCTCCCTGTGTTCTACCGCAGATAATCTGGTTCTCCCTGTGTTCTACCCCAGAGAATCTTGTTCTCTATGTGTTCTACCCCAGAGAATCTAGTTCTCCATGTGTTCTACCACAGAGAAGTTTGTTCTACCCGAGTTCAACCTCAGAGAATCTTGTTCTACCTGTGTTCTACCCCTGAGAATCTTGTTCTACCTGTGTTCTAGTGGGTCTTGTTGAAGAAAGTGTTTTGTCCGTCTCTTCATAAAAAAAAAACAACCCAACACCAAAACGTAATAAAACTTACATTTATAGGTAAAAACGAAAAACAAAAAGAAATCTCACTAAAGATCTCTGCTCATTTAAGGTTTTCAGATGTAACAACACATTATCATTTACACACGCCTAATTGGTTCACCCCTGGTCTGTAAGAAGTATAACCACACTCTCCGTCGACGATCCTTTTCCTCGGATCGAGAGTATGGGTCGTGTCTGACACGATATTACATCCCTTCAAATCATCATCGACCAGAGTTCTTGTACGCTATCAGTGTCCGTAGACCCCTGACCAAGACAAAAGTAAAGAATGCAAGCCATCTAATGACCACAAACTTCACAAAAACCAATGTCTAATTTTGCTGTCCTCCTGTTGAGGCCTAGCAGACTATAGTTGTAGCTAAGGTATTTAGCTGTAACTAACACATTATCATTTACACACATGCACACCTAATTGGTTCACCCCTGTCTGTATTAAGTATAACCATAATCTTCGTTAACTGGTCCTCTCGGAGCAAGAATATGGGTCGTGTCCACCACAATATTACATCCCTTTCAAATACCTGGCGACCAGGGTTCTTGTACGCTGTCAGTGTCGTAGACCCCTGACCAAGACAAAGTAAAGATGACGAGTCATCTAATGACCCCCAACTTCACTAAACCAATGTCTAATTTAAGTGTCCTCCTGTTGAGGCCTAGCAGACTCTAGTTTGCTAAGACCAGACTGTCAACTGAACATCACAATAAAAGTTCTTTAAAGGATTTACGTTACCAGTATCGCAGAGGGACAGCAGGCACACCAAGAATAAAGCAGTCCGTGAAAGGGGTTTTAGAAAAAGGATCCCCATACCTTTTAGTTTTGCGCGCCACGGGTTCTGCTTTACACTGGTGCTGCCGTAGGTCCCTCCCGGATCCAGTGCCGCAATCCTGCCGCCGACAACGCCAATTGTTGAAGAAAGTGTTTTGTCCGTCTCTTCATAAACGGAGTGACAGCTCAGTTGAGTTCTGGATTAAATACGTATTTAACAACCTGCAGATTGGGAGAGAAATGACCAGACCTCTGGCAACAAAATGAAGACAGTACAAAGCTTAGGTCTCAATCATGGCCCTCTCCCGGACAAAGGCAAGAGAGCATTCTTTTATAGGGCACAAGAATGTAAACATAGATAGTGACAGTCAGGCGGTAATGACGTTACAACAGTCTTCATAGAAGGTGTGTTCAGTAGTGATTAATATAAGTACATAGGAAATCAAATTTCTTCCACAGTCTACATCGTTGGTCTTTTCTGAGTGTGTGGCCTGCTGAAGCCTGAGCTCGTGTGTTGGTGCGTCTTGGTTGGCATGCTGAGCAGACGTTCAGCTATGTTACCATGGCGAGCAGGTGGGGGTGGTCAAGCTGTAAATGGGCCGTTTCCGCGACAACAATGAGAAGATTGATGTGATTAGCGAATCATTAGGCTGCGTCTCTCCGGCGCCCCCTTGTCCTACAAACACAGGAACGGGGAGACCCCAGCACAATCTGAAGGTCGGCCTGAACAGCCAATCACATGATCGTATTTGTCGGTCTGTTCCTCTGATTGGTTCATAGACCTGCAAACCGCCCCTAGCTGAGAGCGTGATTGGTGGCAGGTTTGACAGGCTCATATGTTATGATCTCTGTGTCCTCGGGGTCTCTGTCTCACCTGGCTCTCTGTTCCCAAAGGAAACCTCCCCCTCCTCATCCACATTCACACACACTCAAACAAAGACACACACAAATACACAGGCGCATATGGTAAACGCACACACGCGGAAACGCAAACGAAACACACACATCCACAAACATGCGTGCAAAATGGCATACACAGAACCCTCACACACACACACACACCATGCACGTACCTACCGGAGGAGGGTGAGGGTGGGTGAGGGTGGGTGAGGGTGGGTGAGGTGGGACTGGTGACTGCAACATCATCTGTTTCTCCTGAACAAAGCCCCCCCCCCCCCCCCCCCTCCAGTACTTCCTTCTCCCATCCACACTCTCATCCTTTCTTCCGTCCTTACCTTCATCTCTTCTGAAGAGCCTCTGCTGCCCCCATCAGAGAGAGAGCGTGGAGGGCAGCCACTGAGGCTGCGGGGAGGGGGGGCAGATGGAGGGGATGAGGGAGGGAGGTGGGGAGGTGGGGGGGGTGAGAGGGAGGGAGGAGGTGAGGCGGAGGGAGGGAGGTGGGGAGGGGAGGGAGGGAGGGATGGAGGGGGTGAGAGGGAGGGAGGGGATGGCAGGATCGATGATGATGAGAGCATGTCGGTGTGGGTTACCCATTTAATTAGACCTTCGTTCCTCCTATCAACAAACATGATAGCATCCTGAGAGCACTTAGTGTGGTGCTGCCAGCAACACACACCTCTCTATCACCGCCGAGTGTGTGTGTGTGCACGCGCACACGTTTCTCTGTGTGTCTGTGTGCGTGCGTTTCTATGTGTGGGGGTGTACGTGTGTGTGTGTGTGTATGCATCCTGAGACCACTTAAACTAACGTTGGCAACCGGCACATCTCACAAAGTGTGTCAATCGTGTGTGTGTGTGTGTGTGCCACAGGAGAACACTTAGTTTGTCATTTTCAACAGTGGGACACCCAGAGACAGGTAAAGGGGTCTGGACTCCAGGGGGAGTGAAGGGAGGTCACCCCCTGCTGGTACAGAAGAGTCACTGCAGCTGCCTGGTCACATCCAGGCACAGGAGGGGAAGTGTGTCGCCATGGACACGTTCTCCCAGCTCCGTGAAGAGGAAGAGGTGAGGGGAACAGGAGGAAGAACAGGGAAGAAGGAGGACTAACATGCTCTACTCTCTCTCTCCTGTCCTTCACTCTGTCTCTCTCTCTCTCTTTCTCTAAGTCTGTCTATCTCTCTATTTCTCCCTGTCTCTCTCTCTGTCCCTCCCTCTTCCTCCATTTCTCCCTTTCTCTCTCTCTCTCTTTCTCTGTCTCTTTCTTCATCTTTTTCTTCGTCTCTTTCTCCCTAGCCAAACCTCCAAAGTTCCTTCAATCCCATCCTCCTCCTCCTCCTCCTCCTCCTCCTCCTCCTCCTCCTCCTCCTCCTCCTCCTCCTCCTCCTCCTCCTCCTCCTCCTCCTCCCTCTCTCTCCTCATCTCTTTCTCTAGCTGTCCTTCTGTTCCCCCCACCCCCTCCCCAACTCTCCTCTATTGTCTCTCTCACCCTCGTTCTCATTCTCCACCATGCTCTCTCTGTCTTCCCTTTAATCCCCCCCCTTCCCCCTCCCTCCCCCCCCCCCTTCCCTGCGTCTGGCGGTCGAAAGTGGAGCAACGTCTTAATCACGGTTCGGAGACATGAGCAGAATGCGAGGTGAGTGGGTGGGGGCTGGCTAATTAACTCATAATGGGGGAGGGGGGATGGGGGGGGTGGGTGTAACAGCAGGGTGATGAGCTGGCACCCGTCAGAGCAGTTTACCAGGAGAGACGAGGATATCTGTGTTCCACCGAGTGAGGAAGAAGGAGGGAGATAAACCAAGAGACGCTCTCTGTTCCGGGCCGACAAATAGGATGTTCAGTACAATGATGGGTTTACATGGGGAAATGATCCACGAACCCTCTCTCTCCCTCTCTCTCCCTCTCTCTCTCTGTCCTAACTCTCACCTAAACTCTCTCTCTCCTTCTCCCTCTCTTCCATACTCTCTCTCTCGCCTAATCACTCTCTCTCTCTTTCTCTTGCATATACTCACTGTCACCTAAACTCTCTCTCTCTCTTGCATACTCCCTCTCTTTCTCTTGCATACTTGCATATACTCTCTCTCTCCTTCACCTAAACTCTCTCTCTCTTGCATTTACTGTCTCTCTTTCTCTCCTATAATCTCTCTGTCCCTTCTGTTCTCCCTCTCTCTCTCCCTCTCTCTTTCTTCTCTTCGTCCTCTTATCTCCCACCCACCCCCTTTCCCGCCTCTCTCTTTCTTCCTCCCCCCATGCCTCCTCCACCCCCCCCCTCTCCTTCCCCCTCCACTGGAGGGAGTTCAGAGCCGGGTGAGGAGCTGGCAGGGAGGCTGTAGCTCAGTGTTGTGTTTGGAGTCTTCTGACAGTGCGACGCGGAGCTGCGGCGCTGAATATCGCACCGCTGTTTGAAGTCACAGTACAGATGCCAGCGAACCGCAGGATCCCCTGTCATAAGAATATCCAGCAGAACTACAGCAACACTGTCGATCTGCTGAAATATAGGACAGCCTTTCTATAGGGTGTGTTATCATAACTGCAGGGCTGTGAGTGTGCAGCCCCAACACAGCTTAGAACCCCCCCGCTGCCATCCCAGATCACACAAACTACACCTGCAAGACGGAGCCACTTTGTCTTCTCTGGTACGTTTTAGCGTGTTAGCGCAGTTTGTGTGGTCAAATGTTTTGACAGATCCTTAAAGACAAACACATCTTTTAAAATGTCACGGACACGCACGCACAAACGTGCGCACGCCTATGCCCGCACTCACACACCCACGCTGCGCACACGCAACGCACCCACCATCGCGCACCACCAACACACAACCACACACACACACACACCTGCTTCTCCAGGACACTGATCATGTTTGACAGGCTCTATTGAAGCCTCTAATGAGGTGATATTCGAGTCGTTCAGCGGCAGACAATGCCTGCGCAGTGTCAGGGAAGATGCCTGTAGATGCTGGATTCACCACTAGATAGAGCCATACTGCAAGACTGCCGAGCCGTGGCAGGAGACAGAGAGAGAGAGAGAGAGAGAGAGAGAGAGAGAGAGAGAGAGAGAGAGAGAGGGAGAGAGGGAGAGAGAGAGAGAGAGAGAGAGAGAGAGAGAGAGAGGGAGAGAGAGAGAGAGAACAGAGTGAACACAGTGTAATCTCCACCTACGTGTCACTAAACCCCCTCCACCACGTCAGTGGGTTGGAGAGCCCCCCCCCCCACCCCCCCCACCCCCCCCCACCACGGTGTAATCCCGCCCTCTTGTCCGAGCGTACTAGAGGACATTCCTCTCAAGGTGCTGTGGTGACCCAGCGTAGTAAGACTCCCCCCCCCCCCCCCACACACACACACACACACACACACACCTCTCTGGAAGGTGATGTATTTATGGAGGGGCTGGCAGCTCCAACACACACACACACACACACACTGGCTGGTCTGTGAACAGGGCCCTGGGCTTCCTGTCCCACTGAAAGGGTTCTGCTATTTGAACAGATGTGGTCAGAGTGAGTGACCCCAGCATGGACTTCCTGTAAGAGCTGCTCCCACCCAGCGGTGAACAATCCTTCTCTGTGCCCCGCACGGCTCCACATGCTAACAGCTCGCTGGCACACACACACACACACACATACACACTAGTGTGTGCCGGTGCAGATAAGAGGCTGCTGTTTCTGAGGTGGGGCGCAGCAACACTCTGGTGACCAGGTCACGCCAGCGAACGAACGTGCTTGGAAGCACTCACACACGCACGCACACACACACACACACGCAGTGACATTTAAGACTAAGGGCCACCCACACCCACAACACATTTTTCCACTACTTTCTTTGCTCACTTTCTGACACAAATGTTCTCTCTCTCTCTCTCTCTCTCTCTCACGTTCACACCCCTTCCAGGGGCGACGTCAAAGTGGAGGAGTGGAGGAGTGAAGGATAAGAAACAGGAGAGAAGTGGACATGAGACGAAAGAGTTTCAGGGAGAGAGCAGGAATATGGCGATGAGATGAGGGAGATGACACACACACACACACACTCCCTGTGTGTCCCAGGTGGGGCAGCTCTCCCTGAGTGTGCTGTCAGCAGAGCTCAGCCCTGCCCGGCCCAGGGTGACCTGAGGCTGGACCTGCCTGCTTCAGCCCACCCCCCCCCCCCCCACCCCCGACCCCGCTGCCTCCTCCGTGTCGCCACATTGTTAACATTCCCCGCTGCCTCTGTCCTCCCCCTCAACTCATCCTCTCCCCCCCCCCACCCCTGCCTTGCACTCCCCTACCCACCTCACCCTCCTCCTCGCCTTCTTCCACGCTCCCTTCCTCCTCCTCTTCCAGCCAGAAAGGATGACACGAACACGGCGCATGTTTTCACTGAGCGCGTCCGTGAGCGTCCTCATGGGGAGCTCAGCTCGAACCCGGGCTGATGAGGAGGGTAGCAGGGAAGACGCAGAAAGCTTTGAGGTCACAGAGACCTAACGCATGCTTTATCTTCCAGTCTGGAAGGGTTTCTTTTCGCTGATCATTCTTTTTTCCTGCTCGTTGTCGTCAACATGCTGGTGCTTTTGACCTCTGTGAGTTCCTGTAACTCAGCGGAACTTTCAGGCTGACAAGTGAACCAGATGTGCTCATGTCCACCTGAGGCCAAATCAATCTGGGTTTTAAAGGCTGCTCTGGTGAAAATCATAAAATCCATTCTCAGAACATGTTGCTCCCTCCCTCCCTCCCTCCCTCCCTCCCTCCCTCCCTCCCTCCCTCCCTCCCTCCCTCTCTGTCCCCTCTCTCCCTCTGTTTCCCTCCCTCCCTCTTACTCTCTCTCCTTCTGCTCCCTCCCTCCCTCCCTCCCTCTCTTTCTCGGCTGGTTCGTGTGATTTACTCCCTCCCTCCCTCCCTCATTCTCTGTCCCCCTCTCTCCCTCTGTTTCCCTCCCTCTTACTCTCTCTCTCCTTCTGTTTCCTCCCTCCCTCCCTCCCTCCCTCCCTCCCTCCCTCTCTTTCTCGGCTGGTTCGTGTGATTTACCGAGCGGCAGAGGGAATCCACTCAGAGCTTTGAAGTTGTGACTGGTGGGCTGCTGGCGCTCGCACACGCTCAGTTTGTGCGCAGAGACCTGCAAAGGGGAGGGGGGGAGAAAGAGAAACAGACTCAAGGAGGGAGAAAAAGGGAGGTTAAATAGAAGGTGAGAGAGAGAGAAAAGGAGGGCATGGAGAGAGGGAGAAAGAGAGAGGAAGAGAGAGAGAGAGAAAGGGAGAAAGAGAAAGAGAGAGAGTTTGAATGCCTGGAAAGTGAGTGATAAAAGAGAACCCAGGAATAGGATATGAGAGGGAGGGAAACAGAAAGAGAGAGACTGTATGTGTGTGTGTGTGTGTGTGTGTGTGTGTGTGTGTGTGTGTGTGTGTGTGTGTCTGTGGAGGGGGGAGTGCAGGATGTAAGCCCAGCACAGGGAGGTGAAAGAATTTTCTTGTTTTGTTTCCCAGAATCGCATTTCAGTTGATCTCAACTCTTCTTTTTGCTTTCCTTCCATTCCTCCCTCTCTCTCCCCCTTCCTTTTCCCTCTTTTCTCCTCTGTCCTTTCTCCTTCCTCCTCTTTCCCTCCTTCCTTCTTCTCCACAGGTCTGGGTTTTATAGTGCTGAGTTTCAACACCAAGGGGGGCGGGGGGGGGGGGGGGGGGGGAGAGGGAGAGAGAGTAAGTTCGCGTGAAGAGTGTTGTGTGGATGCAAAGTTTCAGGGAGGGAGGGGGTTCCCTCCATATGTTGAAGATGGGGGGTGGTGGGGGGGAGAATGGAGGGTGTGTAAGATCAAAGCAGAACCCCAGCCCACCCTGTGGATAATGTGTGTGTGTGTGTGTGTGTGTGAGAGAGAGAGAGAGAGAGGAGAGAGAGAGAGAGAGAGAGAGAGAGAGAGAGAGAGAGAGAGAGAGACGAACATTTTGATGATGGTGAGATCTCAGACACAGAGGTGTCTGTATTCCTTCTGCGCCTCTCCCTCCCTGACCTGGTCCTCATCTACATATCCTCCTTCAACTCTACCACTCACCCCTCTTGGTTTCCCTCTCCCTTCCTCTCTCTATTGTTCTCTCTCTCTCTCTCTCTCTCTCTCTCTTTCACTCTCCTTCCCTCTCTCTTTCTCTCGTTCTTTCACTCTCTCTTTCTCTCTCTTTCCTTTTCTTTCTCTCCCTCCCACTCTTTCTCACCACCTCCCAACATCCATACCATTCATCCCTATTCCCTAACCCTTTCCAACCCTCCTGACAAAACTTTGCTTGCGTGACTTGTATATTTAGAACCAAAACACATAACAGCATTTGTTTTATTTTTCCGTGTTGTAATTATTTACGAAATAAACCCCTGTTTTCAGTTCCTTTGGGGGATAACTGTGTGTGTGTCTGTATCCTGTATCAGGATGTGTCCTAAATTCCCTGAACTCAGTCTGACTCTGACAACTTTGTGTTGTCTTTTACACAGTCACATGACCGGACGGCTTTCCCAGCCCTGCGCAGGGTTCGAGACAGACCAGGCGCGAGCTGATTGGATGGTCTGTCACAGTCATGGTGAGGGCTAGATTCAGATGATCCTCTAGGTCCGGGTCTAGATCGTTTGAACTGACTGGAACGCTGAGAGGCCAGTCACATGACTCCAGAGATAGCGACGAGTACCAGGGCTGTTTCCACAAGGACACCAGCTCATGAAGCTTAGAATCCAGAGTGGGCCTGCTCATTCGTCTTTTCAGGAGGAAGATGAGAACTTTGCAGACAGGGGAGTTGATGAAGGGCGAATTCTTAGACCCAACTGTTCCTGTTTCCGGTAATAATGCTTTTATGGCATCGCCTCATGTGAAGCCGCTGAAGTTGTGGCTCAGCTAAACATCCTTCCTCCTCCTCCTCCTCCTCGCCTGTGTCGGGGCTCATGTTGTGGTTGGCATGGCAACGGTGTGTCAACACCGTGGGGATGGCGCCATCCTCTTGTAAAAGAACGATGTGAACTATCGCCTCGATATAAAACCACTCTCTTCCACCTCCCATCCTCCCTTTCTCCCCTCCTATCCCCTCCCATCCTTCCCTCTTCCCTCCCCTCACCTCTCCTCTTTTCTCCCCTCCCCTCTCCTCCCCTCCCCTCCCACCCTTATTCTGGCCAAGTCAGCGACGATGATGTCATCATCTCACAGAAGCAGGAGGAGGCCGCTTATCTGCTGGCTTTTCCCCTAAATACCCTTAAAACGATGACAATGATCGATGATGAGCTTTCAGTTCAGCGGTATACTGATGGAGCGTCAGGGATGGTGTGTGTGTCTGCTGGTGGATAGCATATCACAGGCAGAGGGGGAGTCCCAGACCGGGCCCTCTTTCCCCCAGGTTTCCTGTGGAAAGGCTGATGTCATGGTTTTCTCTCTCACACACATACGAGCGAACGCAAACACACACACACGGACGGAGAATACGAGCTCACGCACACACTCCGTAGGCACGAGGCCACTTGGAAAAGATACGGACACATTCTCAGGCGCACGCTGGAGAGAAAGCGCACACACACACACACGGACACACGCGAACGCATTGTCTTGGAAAGAGACGCTCAGCCTGATAAACACAATGACAGGCCCTCGCTGATGACCTCATGGCTGGGAGAGACAGTGTAACACCACGACCATGAAGCGCAGATCCACAGTGGGTGTGGGGCCATCGTGTGTGTGTGTGTGCAGCGTTGTGGGAAGTGTGTAAGTGAGTTACAGTGTACATGGTGTTTCGAATGAATGTGTGTATGTAGACATATGTTTGTGGTGTTTTAATATGTGTGTGTGTGTGTGTGTGTGTAGTAAGGTCTGTCAGTTGCCAGCCATCCTCCCCTGGTAGTAGGTGTTCCCCACATCCACACCCATCTCTGGCACACACTCAGCTCACAGTCCATGACCTTGCTGGCCTGTGTGTGTGTGTGTGTGTGTGTGTGTGTGTGTGTGTGTGTGTATAGAGGGGTTATCTAGCTGTGAGGTTGTCTGTACTTTGACTAGGCAGATGAATCTAGCTCTGTAATGATCAAATACTGCAGCGCGTCCCTCGTCTCGTACTGATGAGCTCATTAGGCGGCCCACCCAGAACCACAGGATACCTGACCCTTGACCCCCGACACGTATGACCTCTTTCCAAAATCACATCCCCTCTCTATCATCTGTGTGTGTGTAGCTAGCAGTGTGTGGAAGCACAAAGGCAGCATATGACAGTGGGACACTGTGTTTGCCTCTGAATGTGTGTGTGTGTGTGTGTGTGTGTGTGTGCGTGCGTGCGTGTGTGTGTGCGTGCGTGTGTGGCTCACTGTCAGACTTCCTCCGGCTGAGTGTGAGGATGTGTTGTGGCTGCAGACTCTGACGTGAGATACCAGACACCCAAGGTTAGCAACCTAGCGCTATGCTGCCTCTGGCTACCACCACTATTTAGCTAGCGCTAGCTAGGAGAAAAAGCCATGCTGTACCTAGCTAATACTATTATGCTAAAAAGGTTGTCCTGCTTTTCTGTATTCCTACTGTAGCTGCATAGCATGGAAATAGAGTTTGACTGCATGGGGTACTGTGTGTGTGTGTGCGCGTGTGTGAGGTGAGTTGAGTCTGACAGCAGTCTGCTGACTCAGTAGCAGGGCCCCATTCCTGGCCCCGGGGCCAGAATAAAGGTGTGTGGGGGTGCGGTGGGGGGCATGGAAAAAAGGGGGAGAAGCGGTCGGTGGAGAAAGTGGAGGTACATAGGTAGGAAAATATGAGGGTGACCGGGAGTTGAGGTTAAGGTTAGAAGGTGAGGGCTGAGGGGGAAGGGTGGAGAGCGTGGGTGGGGGAGGGGGTAAAAGGTAAGACTGGGCGAGGGGTTGGGAGTCGGGGTTCTGTCTGGGAAGAGAGGAAGGCAGGTAATTGGTTCCTCATGTCAAACTGAACCTGGCTCTCTCAATAATGGAGTCTCTTTGTTTCAGATAATGGCTTTTCCACTCACTAGTTACCTTAGCAACCTAGAGTAGGCAGCCTAGTGCCAAACAGCCTAGACTAGCGTCTACCACACCAGTCTAACCCTAGAGCCCAAAAGTCTAGTCTAGTGTATCAGACTAGCTTAGTATTAGTTGGGCATGGCCAGCACAGAATGACCTGACGCTCTAACACACATAAAAACACGCAATCACACTCACACACACACCTTTAGGCAACAGACAAAAACCACAAATCATCCCGAAGAACTTTTCAAAGGATTCAAAGACACACACCGGTTAAGTGTTTTGTCCATGCCAGACATCAAACAGAACCAAAGCAATCAATAAAAAATAGACGGTCAATAAAAAAAACAGACTTGAACGATTTCCAAAATAAATCTGGCGTCGTCGTGTTTTTCGACATGTTTTCAAAAGCTAACAGCTGGGCCAGCGATGAGGAAAGCAATGCACAGCTGTGTTTTGAATCCAGCAAAACCATGGATATTGTCACAATATGTCCGCGCATTACTAACGCCCGTGATGTCCAGATAATATAATACCCCAACTCTTTGCTCTTCCCTCCTTGCTCACACACAAGGGCTCGGGCACTTAGGAAAACGTGAAAACAAACAGCCAAGGATGCCAAGTTAATAGCGTTTTAAATATACATTTGAGAAATACATTTGCCACGTCAACAACACTGACATGATTGCGGTCTTCTGCCCATAAATCAAAGGCCTCCCCTTTCACATGCTAAGTAACAGTGAACATTTGCCCTGTCCTGGGTAAAGACATGTAGACACAGATGGGAGGGTGTGTGTGTGTGTGTGTGTGTGTGTGTGTGGGGGGGGGGGGACGACGACACCGTCCTTCTGTTGGCTTGGATGTGTTAGCAAGTCATCTTCTCGTTCTGTAAATGTTATGGTTGAGTGAGTGAGCTGCAGAGTCCTGAGAAGCATGGAGAGAGAAGAGAGGAGAGGTGGAGGAAGAGAGGAGGGAAGAGGAGGGGAGTGGAGTGGAGTGGAGAGGAGGGGAGGGGAGAGAAGGGGAGGGGAGAGGAGGGGGGGGAGGGGAGAGGAGTAGCCTGAACACTCCATAGCACTGTTTCTTTCCTCCTCTTTCTTGTACTCTCTCTCTCTCTCTCTTTGTCTTTCCCTCCGACACCCGCGGATATCCTTTGATCTCCTTTGAAATGTACTGAACAGAAGAAAACGCATTTTCTCTTTCACACTCTCTATCGCATACTGTCTTCTCTAGACGCGCACACACACACACACACACACACACACACACACACACACACACACACACACACACACACACACTGGTGTCTCTGTGTGACAGCTGTTTGTCATGGAGTCAGTCTTTAAGGTCAGGTTGGCCCTGTGAAGTGATAGCGTTAGCATGGGTTCAAACCGACACCGAGGTCAAAGCGAATAGGGTGTGTGTGTCTCGGGGGTTGTGTGTGCACGCCGAAGCGTGTTTGCGCGTCAAAGCGCGCGAGTGTGTGTTCACAGAACGAACCAGAGAGAACCTCGTCCCTCAAAGCTCCTTTAAGAGTTGACACAATGGAAGCATTATTGGAGCGGAGACAGTGAGCATTCCACATCTCAGTGAGTGATCAGTCCTAGGAGGAGAGCGGTGTCACCAGCCAGACCAGCATCCACCACAGCTCAACACCAACCACAGCTCAACACCAACCACATCCCAACACCATGTATGGGGCTTTGTTTCACTACAAGCCCAAATGAAACCGAACCCTGATCCTCTGAGAGATGTGTTCAGCAGCGATACCGAAAGCTCCCCTAGTCCAACGTCTCTCCCAGTCTGCGGTGAGACAACAGAGACACGTCATCAGAGCGACCAGCCCTACTTCCTGGGCATGTTGGTGTGGTAACGTCCCTGTAAGAGCTGTCAGGGTCATAAAGCCCAGCGCCACAGGACAGCAGTCTGCAGCAGGGCGCTCATAAAGCCATCGCACCACTATTACTGTCGTGAGTAACATCCTAGATTTGCACACTCACACACACAGGACTCCACCACACTTGTTAGGACGCACACACGCGCACACACACACACAGATGCAGACAAACTCACACACACAGACTACATCACAGCATCCAGTCTTGGCATTAGAACGCAATTTGACGGGGGGGGGGGGGAGTCTACATTTGACTAGGAAAACCAGTAGACGTAGACACACAGTACACTGCACATTAGAGGGCAGTAGTTCTGGATATGTGTACTTTAGTAAATGTGTGTTCAGGAAGAGGGGGAGGGGGGGTGGAAGAGGAGAAGGGGCGGGGGGGGGGGGGGGTGTCTATATGTCTGCTTACTGGTGTGTTCTGCAGTCTATCATGTGTTTATTTAACCTTCTCTTCATGGCTGCCTAGAAGGTTTTACCCTGAGCCCCCCAACCCCCGCCCCAAAGTACACAAACACTCTGACTTTCCCTCTCCTGCCTCTACCATCTCCCCCTCTCATTTCCCACCAGGCAGCCCTGCCCTCAGCTCACACAGAGGCAGACACAGGTCAGGTAGAGGCAGAGAGGCGGAAGGATATTTACAGTACAGGAAGCGACAGGTCAGAGCCTAAGACAGAGATAGAAATAGAGGCAGAGGCAGACAGAGGCAGCTCTTTATTCATATAGTCTTGTCTGTCATTCTGGTTCCTGTCTTATTACTACAGGAGAACTAGACACTTGAACCCACCACTTGACATGAACTTCAAGTGTCTATAGTCCATTGACATCCCTCCAGGTCGGCCGGTTAAGGTTCCACCTGAAGAGAACTGTGGAACAGCAGAGGATCCTCCGAAGTTCTCTGCTGCACCAGGCCTGCATAGCTTCACTGCAAACACCTAGTAAGTGGATGCAGATGGGGAGAGAGCCGGCGGGCTGGAACCGGAGGCGTCTCCTGCACACTGTGGCTGGTTAAAGTCAGGTCCTGTGGTCTTCCCTGAGGTTCTGCTGCTAGGACACAGACAGACAGGAGATGAGGATACAGGTTAATTGGTAAAGAATACAGTTGTTCTAGTATGTCTTTCTCTCGCTCTCTCTCCCTCCCCCCCACGTGACCCCCGCATTTCTCTGTCATTCTCTGTTCTTGTGATTTGCAAAATGTGTTTCCAATTACTCATTGTGGAGTGCGTGCGTGCGTGCGCGCGTGTGTGTGCGTGCGTGACGTCATGTGCAGACAGCGCTCCTCTCCTGTCGAGTGGCATTCAGAGAACTTGGAGGAATCGCGCGGGGCAGTGGGAATGAGGCATCGTTTCTATTTGACATAAACCACGAAAGGCACGCTCCCTGCAGCGGTAGGACAATGAAAACATTTCCCTGCGGTGACTCGGATTGGCAGAAAGCACTCATGCCCTGAAAGCGACTTGAATAACGGAATTCAAATCCTCCGGAGTTTTACGCACTCCGATTCTTTATTTTCTGGGACTTTCAGGCATCGGCCTGGGAGTGTTTCTGAGTGTATAAACCGTAAGTACCCCGACGGAAAATGTTTCAAACTGCGTATTTTTTTTCTTTTTTTTTTTATTAACTTTTTCAAACCGGTGTAGGCTAGACAACATAGTTTTATGTCAAAACTGTTGCGTTCCCAGATAGATTTCTCTAGTAGGTGAATTGTCCAAAAACGGTGAAAAATCGTAGTATTTAGTGGACTTTTGGGGTTGGTGTGAATGTTGGGAAAACAGAACGCGCGCCAGGGGGAGGCTGCGCGTGAGGGATGGAGAACGTGTTGCGTCTGTATGTGGCGGGTTAGCCAACTGAAAGGACGTATGGATTCGTTTAATGCACAACTTGTTATCGATAATGGATGTATTTATTTAGTTATTAAAAGTTTATTTTCTATCGAAAACCACCCGGTGGAGGCTCGCGCTGGGATACACGTTTTGCCATCTGTGTTGAATTGCCATGGAGATCTGCGGGGCGGCCGCGCGCCATTCTTTCGCCTCTATGGCATTTTCCTCGCGCTCTCTGTCTCTCTCTTTTGCTTGTTTTTTTTCTTTTTTTCACACGAATAATATAAATCCTCTTTCTTCCCCCCCCCCCCCCCATTTTTTACGGGCTGTCTTTAGCACAGAATGTCGTATTGCTGGGTTCTGATATGGCTCCAGTGTTGCTGCTGCTGTTGGCGCTTTCCCAAAGTCCACGCCTCGGTGTGTGTTACCTCTGCGAGGCTCAGTAACAACCTCTCACATCAACAATCTGTATATGAAACATATGGAATTAGATGCCGTACATGTGTAGCCGGTGTAGGCCGGTTACGTGCAACAGGCCACCGGCCTCCCTCTATCCTAGGTGCTGTGTGTACCTTCGACGGGGGCGTGGCCACCCATGGTCCTGTCACTGGTTCAGTTCAGTTGTATTCCAGTTAAGGCTTGATCACAGTGTGGTAGGCTGTTTCCATAGAAGAGGAAATGAAATTACATTGTTGTAGTCAAGAGTCGCGTTGGTGTCTATATAATCTATACAGCTCATAGTAACCACATCTGATAGTTGAGTGTAATACTTCCCATGCACACACACGCGAGCACTCACACACATACACACACACGCACACACACAGCTTATTAGTCTGTCTTCTCTGTTGATTGGTGGGAGTCCAGTCAGTCCAACAGCTTTGCCATGGATATGACACAAGCACGCTCACTAATAGGCCTGTAGACTGGTACATAGTTATGAGCACACTGCCGGTCTCTAACGGCAACCATGTTCTCAGGATTGATTGGTCAGAGCTCTGAGCTGATTGGTCATCGGATTCACACCAGGTTGCAGGACGCAACACGGATGTCCACTGCAGGAAGTGGAGACTGGAGGGAGGGAGATACAGTCAGGCTGGTATAGGGAGATGAATAAGGAAGCAAGGATGGAGGGAGGTAGTAAGGAAGGAAGGTAGGTAGGTAGATAGGTAAAGGGGAGAGGGGAATAGGGAAGGATGGAACGAGAGAGAGAGAGAGAGAGCTGGTGGGAGATACAGGTAACCCAGAGTTGACATTCATATAAGTGAATGGACTTGGTCCGACTGTGGTACATAGATGTGCCTTCATATCTCTGTAAGCAGGTGCTGCCCTGGCTCCAGACAGGATATTAGCTGGACAGCAGAGCACACAGAGCTGCTGTTTGTCCACCTCCCCTCAGAACCTTGGGGGCAGAATCCTCACATCAGAATGGACAGCGAATCAAACGTGTCAAGCGCTTTTCTCCCCGCTGAGCAAGCCCAAAGGCCCCGCCCCTCGAACCCCCAACCCCCCCACGCCCAGTCCTCCCTGCCCCCCCAACAGCCCTCCGGTGTGTCTGTTTTTCCTCTAAAGGGGGTCCTGAGCCAGCATTCCTCCAGCCCGCCTCCCTCCCTTTCCCGATCCGGCTGGGGGGGGGGGGGGGGGGGGGGGGGGGGGGGCGGGGTCAAGGCAGGCAGACTTTCCTTTCTTTTTCCTCTACCTCCCGATCCAAGCTCTGTCTTCCATCTCATCCCTCACTCCTCTGAACTCTGCTATTCTCCTCTCTTCTCTCATTCTCCTTTTCTTCCTCACCTCTCTCTACCCTCCCCCCCCCTTACCCTCTTTCTCCCAGCGAAGAGAAAGAGGATCCAAAAACCCACATGGAAGCAGTTTCAATCCATGCGATGCACACACACACACCACACACCACACACCAGGCAGTTTATAGGAAGCCGGGGGAGCGAGATAAAACGGAGACGCGCGAGGACGTCCTTCGTCAGTGTCTCTACGTTCCCTCTGATAAGGCCTGACTGCTGACACTGTTACTGGTGCCCTCATCTGGCCTGCACATTATCAGCTTGTTCTGGACCACAGCTCCTGCTGCTCTGAGGCTGTCAGCAGGAGTGGACAGCCTGTCATATATAGAGGGCTGTCCAGGGGGCTGTCTATGGGGCTGTGCAGATGGCTGTCTATGGGGCTGTGCAGATGGCTGTCTATGGGGCTGTGCAGATGGCTGTCTATGGGGCTGTGCAGATGGCTGTCTATGGGGCTGTGCAGATGGCTGTCTATGGGGCTGTGCAGATGGCTGTCTATGGTGCTGTCCAGAGGGCTGTCTATCGAGCTGTCCAAATAGCTGTCTAAAGGGCTGTCAGGGGGCTGTCTAGTGGACTGTCTAGGGGGCTGTCCAGAGGGCTGTTTAGGGGCTTTCTAGAGGGCTGTTTAGAGGGCTGTCTAGATGGCTGTCTAAAGGGCTGGCTAGAGGGCTGTTTAGGGGGCTTTCTAGGGGGCTGTTTAGGGGGCTTTCTGCTATCTCAATGGTCACAGTCAGCATTGGCTCACTGAGCTGTCTTGCAAGCCGTCTCTATAACCATTTCAACACGCCTTACGAAACTCCACATCCAGTGATGTACCCCAACACATGTAGTTGTACAGTGAACCCTCGTTTTTCACAGGGGTTACGTTCCAAAAAGAACCTGTGATAAGCGAAATCCGTGAAGCAGAAACAATTATTATACAATTAAATACTCTATTTTATATTAAACCAAAGAACAAACCATTTTTACAGGCCCAAGCATTTGTTTAACAAATAAAAGTACTGTATACTGTAAACCTCAACTTTATTGATGCACAGGTTTGTGTTGGAGAGACTGTTTAGCCAATCAGAATGCAGAACACAATGCATGATGCAAATCCAAGAAGTAGCGAAACCGTGAAAAGTGAACCGTGATATAGCGAGGGTTCACTGTACTGTACACTGGAAATACCATCGTTGACTTGTGATTGGGAAGGTAACCCAACCTTGTAAACGTCCACGGCAGATGCCTTCCTGTTCTTTTGACGTAGGGTTTGACCTTGCGCCAATGCTACTACTAGCCTCGCTAACCCTAGTCTGAAGCAAATAGCATGTTCCACAGCTGTGGCAGTAGGGCTGCAGTGTGCATATCTGAGGGGCTTTAGATGCTAATTCTGAGTTTATAGATTAACCTTCTGGTTAGCCCACATACCCCCCTCTCCATGACTCTCAGTCATATGTGTCAGTTCTTGTGGGTTCTGAGTCAGAGTGTACGGTCTGAGCACTGTCACATGGCACTGAATCCGCCCCTCGATATGACAGACAAGGGGTCAAATGAACAGTGCATTCATATTCTCCAAATACACTAGACTCTCTGTAACTTGACTAAATGGGCTGAAATTCAGCGAAGATGAAAGCTATACCAAGATTATATTTGATAATCATTGCTCGTTCACTGTTAAGTGCAACACAGCACTTGGTTGACAATGAAAGCGGTTAAGATTTGGGTTCAAGTCTGTTTTATTGCCCATTCTTCCACATGTACAGTACATACAAACAAATCATTCAAATTGTGTTACTCTCAGACCCGCGGTGGAGCCTATAAATACAGACAAATACAGATCAAATCTAAAGCATAACATCCAACTATACAGACAAGGGCATGTAAAAATAAATAAAAAGATCATAAAAATACATTTGTATAAAAACAGTGCAATGCACACGGCAGATGCAAACCAGAGAGGTGAACAAACACTGCAGATAAAAAGATTGTAGAGCAAAAAAAAAACAAAAAACTGAACGATTTATGTCTAAACCAGACATGAAGTCAGATGAGGAGGGGATGTGAAAGACCCCTAAACCCCTAACAAACAATAAACATCATGACCGATGAAAAGAAACAAGCAAAAACATCAGCGAAGTCCTTTTCCTCTTTAGCCCGTCGGAGGTAGGGCTGAGTCCAGGTCCTCACCACCCCTGGACGCAAAGCGAAAGGCCACTCAGTGACGTGACTCATCTTGTGGTAGCCTGCACCCACCGGAAACACCATGTTGACAGAAGATAGGCCAGCATGCGGTTGAGATTCATTAGATCAAGGTGGTTTGCTGATAGGGTCATTCAGGTGTGGAAGTGTGCCCTTATTTAGCATCTTCCTGCTGTTAATCCTCCTGTTGCAGACCACACTTTAAAGTCTAACAGTGACATTTAATAATTTTGCAGACACTCTTATCCAGAGTGACTTAAAGCAGGTACAGGGACATTCCCCCCTGATTTATAGATTAACCTTCTGGTTAGCACACATAGCCCCCTCTCCATGACACTGTCATATGTGTCAGTGCCTGAGTTCTTGTGGGTTCTGAGTCCTTCTCCTCTTTAGCATGCAGATTCATAATTTTGCAGACACTCTTATCCAGAGTGACTTACAGCAGGTACAGGGACATTCCACCCTGAGGCAAGTAGGGTAGTAGTAAGTAGTAAGTGCCTTGCACAGCGTCATGTAGCCACAGCCGGGAATCGAACTCACAACCTTTCCGATCCCAAGCCCTTAACCGCTGAGCCAACTGATCCCCCTGTCTTAATCTTTTGATTTAATCAGCCAGTCTCAGACTGAGGTTATTCTTCCGGTCATGCCTCTAAGTCATTCTCTTGGAGCTTTGTGGTTACTGCTGCTACCCGGTACTATTTCATGAAGCTTCTAGAGGAGAGCCTGTGTGGCGTCTGGTTCTCCAAACTAGAACCTTGGTTCCATTTGTCATTCACTTAGTTGTGTACTGGGGCCTCTCATTATTCTCTCGGTTCTGTCTGAGCCAGTTTACACTGTTCTGCTTAACGAGCGGTGTTCAGTATGGAAGTTTCCAGAAGCTCAACTCTTTAGCATAGTTTGAACATAAGAGGTGAGGACCTCCAGCCTACACTGTTATACTTTCTCAGATATTTCACCTAAAATTGGAACTACGCAATAGAACAGAAATAAATCGTATAAAGGAGACTATTTGTTATTTAGTCATTTGCTGTCAGGAAGCCCAGCTGTAGGACCTGCAGAGAAGCTCCAGCTGTGTAGGATCTCTGCTGGCTGAAGTGCTGAGGCCTCAGCATGGACGCACATCCACAACTCTCTGATCTCTCTTTGCTCTCTCTATTCTCTCTCTCTCTCTCTGCCCTCTCTCTGCTCTCTATCTCTCTGATCTCTCTCTGTTCTCTATCTCTCTGATCTCTCTCTGCCCTCTCTCTGCTCTCTATCTCTCTGATCTCTCTCTGCTCTCTATCTCTCTGATCTCTCTCTGCCCTCTCTCTGCTCTCTATCTCTCTGATCTCTCTCTGTTCTCTATCTCTCTGATCTCTCTCTGCCCTCTCTCTGCTCTCTATCTCTCTGATCTCTCTCTGCTCT
The DNA here is from genome assembly GCA_030340665.1 of Neosalanx taihuensis. Classification (NCBI taxonomy): domain Eukaryota; kingdom Metazoa; phylum Chordata; class Actinopteri; order Osmeriformes; family Salangidae; genus Neosalanx; species Neosalanx taihuensis. Next base: position 8,980,330 of record CM059301.1, read on the forward strand.
CTATCTCTCTGATCTCTCTCTGTCCTCTCTCTGCTCTCTATCTCTCTGATCTCTCTCTGCTCTCTATCTCTCTGATCTCTCTGCCCTCTCTCTGCTCTCTATCTCTCTGATCTCTCTCTGTTCTCTATCTCTCTGATCTCTCTCTGCCCTCTCTCTGCTCTCTATCTCTCTGATCTCTCTCTGCTCTCTATCTCTCTGATCTCTCTCTGCCCTCTCTCTGCTCTCTATCTCTCTGATCTCTCTCTGCTCTCTCTATTCTCTCTCTGCTCTCTCTGTTCTTTATCTCTCTGCTCTCTATCTCTCTGCTCTCTCTATTCTTTCTCTCTCTGCACTCTATCTCTCTGATCTCTCTCTGCTCTCTCTATTCTCTCTGCTCTCTTTCTCTGCTCTCTCTCTATCTGCTCTCTCTCTCTCCCTCTGCTCTCTCAAGACTCCAGCAGGCACTGCAAACTGAACAATGTGTCCATTGTGCTGCCGAACTGGCAGGACTGGCAGCCTGGAGAGCGAGAGAGGTATAGAGAAACCTAGAGAGAGAGAGGTGTGGAGAGACCGAGAGAGAGAGGTATAGAGAAACCTAGAGAGAGAGAGGTGTGGAGAGACCGAGAGAGAGAGGTATAGAGAAACCTAGAGAGAGAGAGAGAGAGAGAGAGAGGTGTGGAGAGACCGAGAGAGAGAGAAAAAGGTGTGGAGAGACCCAGTGAGAAAGAGAGAGCAATATAGAGACCTAGAGAGAGAGAGAGGTGTGGAGAGACCTAGTGAGAGCGAGAGGTACAGAGGGAGAAAGGAGGGGGGAGGGAGAAAGGAAGGAAATGAAAGAAAGCCTTCTTGTTCCTTGAAAGCAGTGACTTGGAGTTGGTGTGGCTAAGGAAGGAGACAGATCAATCACACACGCCTATCCCACATAGGACTGACTACACACATGCACACCTCACACGCCTTCATGAAACTCAGCCTGAAGGATGTTTTCCAGCCCTCGAACCCTGAGCCTTGTCCTCGCTAGAAAAGAGGAGACAGATGCATGCAGAGACATAAGGCCTGATGCCTGAGCTGTTACGTCATTACCGTGGCGTCAAGGGTGTCAGCACGGTTCACACTTACACCCACAGACCATAATGACTCATATCTATGCACGAGAGAGAGAGAAATAGAGAGAGGAAGAGGTGGATGTATTTTCCTCGCCTTTACAGAAAGTGGTGCATTCTCACAGGAAGTAGATCATGTTTCTAGTGAGGTCCTAGTCCACGTTGAGGCAGAGCTGTGTTGAGATGCTGTCTCATCTGCAGTGGTTAGCTCAGTGTCAGATCTTCATTCACACACTAGGTGAGGGCGAACACCTTTAGTCCAGCGGTACTGATATATATATATACGTGTGTGAATGTTATGTGTGTGATTAAATGTGTACTTTTGTACATACTGCACATATAACGTGTTAGTTTATGGTCAAATGCCTGTGCATGTTTATATGCGTGTCCCACAGTTTCATAGGACAGTTCTCAGCAGGACATCTGAGAGACTTGATCTAGATCTGGTCCTGGTTCTGGTCCCGGTCCTGATATTGGTCCTGGTTCTTTTTGGTTTTAGTACTGGTGCTGACACCCCCAACCAGCTCTGGGGCCCCTGGCTGTTTCCTGTGTGTGTGGAGGGCAAGCGGGTGGGCATTCACTAACACACTCTCATCGCAGCCTCAATGCTCTTATGTTTGCTTGTGCGTGTTTGCGAATGGATTTGTGTGTGCGTGTTTGTGTATGAGGACTGGTGTGTGGGACTTTGTGTCGGTTTCAATTCATGTTTACTCAAACCCCCTTGTGCGTGTGTGTGTTGACCGTGTGTGTGTGTGTTGTGTGTAGTCTTTTTATTTCTTCTAAACTCGTTTTTGAAGTAGGAACACTTGTTAAAGCAGACCAGATGGGGAAGTTGTGTTTAGGAGTGTGTTAGATACAACTTTGGGGCTGGAACAGGGGCCTGTATTCAGACGCACAGACAGGCACACACTCATGCTGCTCACTAGCTTTGGTTCATTAGTCACCCTACGCTGCAACATCCGTTTTGTGTGTCAGGGCGTCAAACCCAATTTTTTGGGGAATCGGTCCGTCCCGAGCAGAATCGGTATTTTATGTTTTTGTTCCAGAACATTTTCTGGTTTCATTTTCATATAAATAATGTTTTTTTATCCGACGTATAAATCGTTTATTTTTAGTTGTTCTTTCCTTGAACCGCTTTTCTTTCCATTCTTTTCGGTTTTTAAATCACCGCGTAGGTTTACATGTTATCATTCACTGTGCGGTCAACTGCGTCTGACTTCTGAGGTCGCAGAATGGGTTAAGAACAGTGTAAAGGACTGTTGGGATTCTGCTCCTGGAACGCCCTGACAGGACGCTGCTCATCGTTACACAGTCCACGGTCCTCCACCAGCCAGCTGACTGACACACAGCAACAGCAGATGGTGGCTGGGGGACACATAGTTCACTATGTAAACATACAACCACAGAACGAGAACTACAGGCAGTAGCCAGGGCAGTTCAGCATGGATCCAAGGTGCCACATGAAGTCCCTGATAGCAATACACATTTTAGATTTAGTCATTTAGCAGACGCTCTTATCCAGAGTGACTTACAGCGAGTACAGGGACATTCCCCCACTGAGGCAAGTAGGGTGAAGTGCCTTGCCCAAGGACACAACATCACACAGCCACAGCCAGGAATCGAACTCGCAACCTTCCGATTACTAGCCCAACGCCTTAACCACTGAGCCACATGACTCCTCCTTCCTCCATACACCTGTCTGTCTCTAACCCGTCTCTCCTGTCTTCAGAAACCTGTCTCTCTCTAACATATTTCTCTTAACACTCTTTCTTTCTCTGTAATCTGTCTTTCTTTTACCTGTCTCCCCATACACCAGTCTCTGTCTCGAACCTGTCTGCAGACACTTGTCTCTCTCTCTAACCCATCTCTCTTCCTCCCTCTAGACGCCATCAGCAGCCAGTATGGACCAGGAGCAGTGCTACTACAACGAGACCATAGCTTTCTTTTACAACCGCAGCGGGAAATACCTGGCGACGGAATGGAACACAGTGAGCAAGCTGGTGATGGGGCTGGGCATCACCGTGTGCATCTTCATCATGCTGGCCAACCTGCTGGTCATGGTGGCCATCTACGTCAACCGACGCTTCCATTTCCCCATCTACTACCTGATGGCTAACCTGGCGGCGGCGGACTTCTTCGCCGGTCTGGCGTACTTCTACCTGATGTTCAACACGGGGCCCAACACCCGCCGTCTGTCGGTCAGCACCTGGCTCCTCCGCCAGGGCCTCATCGACACCAGCCTCACAGCCTCCGTGGCCAACCTGCTGGCCATCGCCATCGAGCGCCACATCACCGTGTTCCGCATGCAGCTGCACACGCGCATGAGCAACCGGCGCGTCGTCGTGGTGATCGTCATCATCTGGACCATGTCCATCGTCATGGGAGCCATCCCCAGCGTGGGCTGGAACTGCATCTGCGACGTGAGCACCTGCTCCAGCATGGCGCCGCTCTACTGCAACTCCTACCTGGTGTTCTGGGCCGTGTTCAACCTGGTCACCTTCCTGGTTATGGTGGTCCTCTACGCCCACATCTTTGTGTACGTCCGCCAGCGCACCATGAGGATGTCCCGGCACAGCTCTGGACCCAGACGCAACCGAGACACCATGATGAGTCTGCTGAAGACTGTGGTCATAGTACTGGGTGAGGACCGGCCACTGTACTGTGCTGTACTATATACTGTACTGTACTACACTGTACTATACTACACTATACAATACTACACTATACTACACCACACTACACTACACTATACACTACACTATACAGTACTACACAATACAATACTATACTATACTACACTAAACTACACTACACTATACACTACACTATACACTACTACACAATACTATACTATACTACACTAAACTACACTACACTATACTATGCTACACTATACTATGCTACACTATGCATTACTCTATGCTACACTGTGCATTACACTATGCTATACTATACTACAGTACACACTTCAAACTACACTCATGGTGAAGTGTTTACTGAAGACTAGGGTCATGGGACTGGTTGAAGACTGAATTCAACAATCCTGTCCTAACATAGTGCCCAGGTAGGGATCAGGTTCTGACAGGGTACCCACGGGGTTCTCCCTGGTTCCTGTCTGGCCTGTAGGTTAGTGCTTCAGTTGTACTGCTGCCCAGTAGATGAACAAAGCAGCTGTTGTTATGCAGGCCAGCAGAGAGAGCTGCTCACTGTAGCTTTGCTGTCCCCTGTGTCCACCCAGCACCGCCGCTACCACAGGACTGAACTCCACCACACGGACCAGCTAGACTTCCAGCACACACTGTGGCCATCGCTAACATTTAGCAGCTATCTTTATTTATGCAAGAATGGATTTATATGACAGCCCAAAAATGGCTAACATACTGGATGTTTGGTTCTGTGCTACACCAGTTAACTTGTCCTGGTACGGGGGTCTCCAGAGTCCTGAAGTGTGTGTGTGTGTGTGTGTGTACGTGGGTGGTGTTGTTGTTGTATCTCTTGGTTATGGGAACAGGCCGGCTCTCAGCCGCTCCAGCAGATGTCTGCCGTCAGGAAAACATTCCTTCCAGATCCCTGTGATCTGGGCGATGTCTGCTGCCTCTCATCCTCATGGAGACGCTGCACACGCCCTCTGCTGCTCCTGACAGAACTACTTCCAGGCAGACGCAGACGCTGAACATGGATTAAAAAGACAGACAGACACACAGAGAGAGACAGACAGACAGACAAACAGACAAATAGAGATAGACAGACGGATATACAGAGATAGACAGACAGACAAACAGACAAATAGAGATAGACAGACGGATATACAGACATAGAGAGACAGACAGATGGAGAAATGGAGAGATAGACAGACAGACAGACAGAAATAGAGAGATAGACTGACAGACAGACAGACAAACAGATAGATAGACAGACAGAGAAATAGAGAGATAGACAGAGACCGATAGAGAGAAAGAGAGAGATACTTTATTCATCCCCAGGGGGAAACGGACAAATTAGTGGCAGTAGGATTAGACCAGAGAAGAGATGTTTTGGATCTCCTGTCAGCAGCGAGGGTGAGCGGCCCCCCCTGGAAGGACGACACATTGGCCTGAGCCAGAGGCCCTCCTCCCTGCTCTGGGTCTCTGCTCCGACAACCCAAAACAAAGAATATCAACTTCCTCTTAATGCTTTCTAATACTGTACATGTGCGTCTGCCAGGAAAGGTTGTGTGTGTGTATTCATGTATGTGTCAGTGTGTGTGCATAGTATTTTTTGAAGGTGCTCTCTTCCACTCTGGTTTGTAATTCAGCAGTTCAGAGGAAGCTGCTCTTTTCTTTAAGCTCAACATCTGCTGAACAGATGAGAGGAGGGAGGGATAGAGGGAGAGAGAGAGAGATAAAGAGCCTTTGAGAGCCTTCAGGAGCCTGTAAAATACATTATTTCTGATGTCTACTGGGAATCGCTATCAGATGGAAAATACCCCCCTCTTCTCCGTAGCTATCTAGCCCATGTGTACCCAGTACAACTCACACTCCTCCAGACGGGCTTCAGTAGGTTAGCAGTGAAACGTTCGCACAACCTAGAAGGTTGCTTGTCTTCACATAGATCGGTCTGGAAAGTTATCACCAGATGTTTGCCATCCCAGCTTGACATTTCCTAACGTTCAAAAAGAGGTTGCCATGCTACCTTTGCACACAGATGTTAGCATGATAGCGTTAACGCTTTCTCGTTCGTAAAGGTCATGGGTTAACATGTTAGCATGCTGTTTTTTCGTAGCCTGGGAACAGCAGCAGTATTCCAATGGTCTTTTTCCCAGACCATGACAAGGAACTCTGGCCTTCTAAAAAAGAACGATTGTATTCCGATCTTTTGAAATCAATAAACATATTAGATAAGGTATTGCAGGCCCTCTACAGAGGTTACTACAAAGGTCTTCTGTAAGAATAGCATGTATGATAGTTTGTGTTTTTGATCGATGTAAACATACAATAGCTTAAAACCATACACAGATAATAAATATGACATGAAGTCGGTATAGGTAGCATGTTAGAGAGAGATTAGCTGGAGAGTGGTTTGTTTTTAGGGAGAGAGAGAGATCAGTGGGGGGATCAGTTAGGAGAGAGGGAAAGAGAGACAGCAATAGATCTCTGGGAGAGATAGCATCACGCATGGCACCAGAGAAAACCAGGGCTTCATTCAGATACAGAATTCAGCTTCCTAATCCAGGGAACCAATCAGAAGTCAGAATGGACTCTTCAGATATCACAGACACACACACACACGTACAAACACGCACATACACACAAGCCAGCAGTGGGTCATAGTGAATGATGTCACTCTCCAGGCGTGCACGCTCCCCATCTCACCAGAGAGTATGTCTGATTCACGAAACAATGTCCGTATGTCCGACTGCTGCCTGTGTCTGATTGGTGTAGGGCAGAACCAATCCGAACCTGTGTGTGTGTGTGTGTGTGTGTGTGTGTGTGTGTGTATTGGCAGAACAGTGACTGTTGGAGAGCCGGTCTCATGGCAGCTGTGCACCATTCAAGGCATGTGGCTCGCGATGTCACAGGTTTTAACATTCCGCTGTTCTCTCGTTCAAGTCCTCTGCTTCTTCCCCTCCTCTTTCACCGCTCTCCGCTTGTCTCCCTTCTCCTCCAGCCTCTGTCCCGAGCTCTTCTTAGTCTTCTCATCCTTTCTATCGCTCCTCTTTCTCCTCTTTCCTCGTCCTATTTCTTCTGTCTGTCCTCCAGTCCCTGCTGCTGTTCTTCCTCTCTCCTTTCTCTCCCTCCTCTCCCTTCTTGATCATACTCGTCTTCCTCTGCATCTGTTTTTGCGGTTTAGATCGCAGGATCTCTGCTATTGGTCACAGTAGAGTCTGGCCAATCGTGTCGTCCTCCTCGAGACTGTAGACAGGTGTGAGAGTCCCAGCCGCCTCTGGCTGTGAGAAGGTCAGCGCTCTCCCTTCAGCTCGATCTCACCTCACAGTCTCAGAATAGGAGCAGCCTCCATGTGGACTCATCCCTGGTCTCAGTGGCCGCCATTTTGGTTCAACCTTGGTCACAGTCGCATGGCTCCCCCTTCGTACACAGTGGCCTCAATCTTGGTCTCAGTATTGCCCATTTTGGCTCTGTCCAGGAGCCTACATAAATACAACTGAGGCCGAGGCTCTTTAAAGGGGCTTGAGTCCTCCTTCCCTGACTTATGCCTTGACCCCCACCGCCCCCCACCCCTACTTTCCCCAGAGTGCCTTAGCCAAGAACCACCAAGTGGACCATCACTGTTGATACACTGGGATTAGTGGAGGAATGCCTGGACCTTATCAAGCAGGGCTGCAGAATGAGCAGTTGTTGGACTAATCTGATCTGAAGTGGCAGAGCAGGATCCCCTAATACTGCAATGGAGACCACACACTCTCACACACCCTCACACTCTCACACACTCTCACACACTCTCACACACTCTCACACACTCCACACTCAAGCAGGGCTACGGACAACATGTTTCTGTAGGGGAATGGGATGTCAAATCTTTTTTTCTCTCCCGGGGTTTAAATGCAGCCAGACAGGCGGAGAGACAGACAGACAGGCGGAGAGACAGACAGACAGGCGGAGAGACAGACAGGCGGAGAGACAGACAGGCTGCTGGCAGGAAGGCAGAGCCCCATATCACAGAGCCATTTGGCTAGTCTGAGGTGTTGGTTTTCACCACAGACACTCAGAGCAACATTGGGTCTGCAATTAGGGTCAGATATCTCCATGTTTTTCTCTGAGTGGTAATTTGTCAGATTATTTTAGTTTTTTTTTGGCGAATCCAGGAAATGATGGGCTGTCAGATTTCAGATGAGTAAAAAGAGAGAGTGGGGGGGGGGGGGGGGCGGGAGGAAGTGAGGGGAGAAAATGGTGCTGAAAGCCATCCTGAGTAGCATAAAAAGCACTTTCTGTTCTGGCCAGCTCTGGGCAGACTCAAACCTTATCTGACCCTGCCCTGACCCCTAGTAGACATCTGACCCCCCTCCGATAGGCACTAGTTATCTGCCGCTTTCATCCATAGGGCCTTACATGCAGTGAATGGGAGTAGGCATGTTGGGTGGGCTGGATACCACACAGCCACTATCCTGCATAACAGGATGTCACTTTGACTTTCCTGGGCTGAGAGGGCGGGATTTGAACCCATCATGTCATCTTAACCTGTACACATTACAGGCATGTCACCACAGTAAAATGTTCAGTATATCTGTTCACATCATCATGACCTCAGCCCTCAACGTGATTCATATTCCTTCGTAAGTTATAACGATATCCTCCCTGCTCATATCTCCATATGTGTGTGAGCTCTTTCATATATCTGTCAGTGTCGCACCTCGGTGATATACAGTTCAGCTCGGTCCTCCCTTCTACAATACTTACTACTGGAGACCATACATCTCTTTCTCTAACCTCCTTCCTGCATGGGCCTTGTCCTCCCTCCTGTTTACTTAATATCTATCAGTCGGATCAGCCATGGGGGACAGGGGGGTCAGCAGCAGGCGGCCCCTGGGGTTTAAAACAAACATCGCCTGACTCTCCAGGATTGGGGGAGGAAATGAAATTGTATTTAGTGAGCTCTCAGCGAATCCCCAGCCGCCTGTCTCGCACACACGCGTGTTTCGAAGGCGTGCTCATGTGAAGAGGCCCGTGTGTCCAGCAGCCAGCAGAGCTGATCCAACTCCTGAAAGCTGCTCCAACATATCTGAGTCATGAGGTAGAACTGAGGGGAGGGGGAACAGCTGCGCCTGGACTGTTAGGAGAGAGGGAGAGAGAGAGGGAGGGAGAGGGTGAGAGAGAGGGAGAGGGTGAGAGAGAGAGGGTGAGAGAGGGAGAGGGAGAGAGGGAGAGAGGGGAGGAGAGAGAGGGGAGGAGAGAGACAGAGGGAAAGAAGGGGAGAAAGGGAGAAAGAGAGAAGGAGGGAGGGAGAGGGAGGGAGAAAGAAAGAGGGGGAGAGAGAGGGAGAGGGTGAGAGAGAGAGGGTGAGAGAGAGAGGGAGAGAGAGGGAGAGGGAGAGAGGGGAGGAGAGAAAGGGGAGGAGAGAGACAGAGGGAAAGAAGGGGAGAAAGGGAGAAAGAGAGAAGGAGGGAGGGAGAGGGAGGGAGAAAGAAAGAGGGGGAGAGAGAGAGGGAGTGAGAGAGAGAGACAGTCTTGGGGAAGAGAGAGACGGAGGGAGAGGGAGAAAGAGACAGAGACAGAGAGAACACACCAAAGATGGACGACATGTATGTCATCATTATGGGTGGTCTCAGATCAGCTGCTTCCAGACCATCACTGCCTTCCTGAGAAGCTATGCTAATCATTTTCCTCATCATAGCAAGTGGTTCTGTCAGCCAAGTATTTTGTTGCCTTATCACCATATTGTTGTTATAGTAACGGTTGTTGTTCAGACAGAGAAAGCAAACATTGAGTGTATAGGACATCGTTTGTCACCTCATAGACCCCAAAGGCAGACAAGCAGACAGACAGGCAGGCAGACAGACAGGCAGGCAGGCAGACAGACAGGCAGGGAGGGAAGCAGGCAGGCATACAGATTATACAAGACTGATGTTATTGTTGAGAAATAGGCTTTTTATTGCTACATTTATGACACTTTTGAATGTCACAAACATGTGAGATGTGTGATCTGCTCTTTACAAAACGATTAAATACCCCGTGCAGTGCTCAACATAACATGCCTTGGATGTCTTGGAACATGCAGTGGTTATATGACATTCTCACCTTCTCACTTTCATCCTCTCTCCCCCTTCCTCCATCTCTCTCCTTCCCTTTCTCTCCCTCCTACTCTCCCCTCTCTCTCTACCCCCTCCCTCCCTCCCTCCCACTTCCTTCCTCTCACTCTCCCCCTCCCTCTCTACCCTTCCCTCCCTTCCTGTCTCCCCCTCCCTCTCCCATCCTCCTCCCCCCCTCCCTCTCCTTACAGGAGCCTTCATCGTGTGCTGGACTCCAGGCCTCGTCCTCCTCCTGCTGGACGTCTTCTGCTCCAGCTGCAACGTCCTGACCTTCGAGAAGTTCTTCCTCCTGCTGGCCGAGTTCAACTCCGCCATGAACCCCATCATCTATTCGTACCGCGACAAGGAGATGAGCGCCACCTTCAGGCAGATCCTGTTCTGCCAACGCCAGGAGAGCGTCAACGGGACGGCGGCCGACGGCTCCGACCGCTCCGCCTCCTCCGTCAACCACACGGTGCTGGGCGGGGGAGGGGCGCAACACAATAACCAGCACTCTGTGGTGTGAGGCCCCGCCCAGAGAGGCCCCGCCCACAGAGGCCCCGCCCACAGCGGCAGGACAGTGGACAGAGTCAGGGATCAGGAGGGGCCACTGAGGGAGAGGGAGGAGAAGGAACTGGAGCATGGAGTCCAGAAGGACTGTGGAGATGATGATGATGATGATGATGATGATGATGATGATGATGATGATGATGATGATGATGATGATGATGATGATGATGATGATGACGATGGAGATGACGATGGAGATGATGATGGGGATTGTGATGGTTATCATGATGGTTATCATGATGGTGATGATGGTGATGAAGATGGTGATCGTGATGGTTATCATGATGGTGATGAAGATGGTGATCGTGATGGTTATCATGATGGTGATGAAGATGGTGATCGTGATGGTTATCATGATGGTGATCGTGATGGTTATCATGGTGGTGATTATGATGGTTATCACGATGGTGATCGTGATGGTTATCACGATGGTGATGATGTTGATGAAGATGGTGATCGTGATGGTTATCATGATGGTGATGATGGTGATGAAGATGGTGATCGTGATGGTTATCATGATGGTGATGATGATGGTTATCATGATGGTGATGAAGATGGTTATCATGATGGTGATGATGATGGTTATCATGATGGTGATCAGGATGGTGATAGTGATGTCGATGCTGATGGTGAAATGATGAAGGAGAACGATGAAGTCTACACTCTCTTCTGCTCCCCAGCAGAGACTCCAGGCTTCTCAGCAGCACAGACTCTGATACGTAGACAGGTAGATTGTTTTTGTTTTGTTTTTGGACTTTGTTGTGTTTAACAGTGTTATGTTGATCCCAGATGAACTATTTAAGGACTAATCAGTGTTTTGAAGAAACCTCTTGTAGACCCCTTCTGCTTGTCCTACCGTCTCAGCCAATGACGAGCCTGGTCTGGTCAGTCACATGCCCATACAGCCAATCAGATACAGTGCAGCTTCACTCATGAAAGCCCAGCCTACAGATAACCCTCCTCCCAGGCGTTCCTACCTCAGCGGAGGAGGCCCACCCACCCGCTGTTCATCCCCAGCTCCAGGGCCTCCAGTCATGGGGCTCCTGGAAGATCTCACCCATCTGCTAGCTTAACAGGAAATGTATGGGGCTAGTTTCCAGAGCAGGGGAGGGGGGACGTAGCTCAACGTTATTAGACAGCATTTATGAGCCACGGACAGTGACAGCACAGGTTGAAAATGGCCAGGCTCCCACTAGACAGTTCCGTTGAGGTCGTCGTGGATGGGTAGAGAGTTGGCAGCTCAAGACCACACACATGCACACACACACACACACACACACACACACACTGAGGCTAACCAGACTTCCATTAAGTGTCCGCAGTATCTCAACACACCAAAGTAAACCATGACTCAGCTCTCAGTGTTTCTCACTCAGCAGCACAGCCTGTACCCACGGCTGTGCTCCTCTCCAAACATCTCCCCCACGGGGTCGGGGTAACCCCTCCAGCCTCCCTACCTCCACCTGTCGAGAGGCTGCCAGGGAGAGCTCAGCACGGCCTCACACACACATAAACACACACACACACAGCGGTGGAGAGGAGAGGGAAGCAGGGGGAGTTCCAGAGGGTGAACGACCTCACTCAGCCTCTAAACACAGGAGGCAGGAACCCCCCCTCAGTTCATCCTCACTGCCTTTTTCCCCCCCGCTTTCTTCTTTCTCTTTTCCCCTCCTCTCCCGCCCCTCTCTTCCCTCACCCCTCCTCTCTCCCTCTCCTCTCTTCCCGCCCTCTCCGCTTATCTCTCCTCCCCTTCCTCCCCCCCCCTCCCATTCTAACCATTGTTAACTGACTATAACCGTACCCATCATGCTTCAGGTTGCTTCTGAAACCAATTAAAATATCCATATTCGCATGTCTTCTCTGCATATACCAGTTTATGTATGTTTGTACAGTTTGTATGTATATAAAATATATATTCAACGTTAATCACCAAGATGAGTTTTGACATTGTTGTTTGATGGTACAGAATAAGCTTCTACCAAAATGGCCCTCGTGGTGCACTGCAAACGATCAGCAAAGAACAGGAATCATCTATAATGCCGTTTTGAATATTATATAAACAAAATGTCACAGAAATATGAGCCCATCTGATAAACCTCACTGAGGCTCATCTGAGCATCCAGGATATGAACTGAACCCAAACATGTTTTGGACGGAATATTTCTGCGTCCATTTCCCCTGTCTAATTCCCAACCGGCCAAAACGCACACACACACAAACATAGCCTTGGCTGACAGATATATGTCCTGCTCCTCTTCACCAGGAGCAGCCAGTCACTTCCTGCGCTCCCTCGCTGAGTGATTTGAATGGCAACACAGTGGCAACTCCACACTTTAACTGTTCAGGAGACCCTCTGATGGAAGCCCCTTAGAAACCCCCTTAGAAACCCCTGTGTGTGTTGACAACGAGCAACTGCTGCCGTCATGACAAGATAACAGCCTCAGTGAGAACTGTCAGCATGGGGGTGAGTTTGGAAACCACCAGAAGCCTTCCTTACCCCAGAACACAACATCCGACTGGTGTGACAGGGGAACAGCAGAATACGTGGAGTCATATCCAGAGCGACTTACAGCAAGTACAGGGACATTCCCCCCTGAAGCAAGTAGGGTGAAGTGCCTTGCAACAACAACGTCATGTTGACTCGGCTTGGATTCCAACTCGCAACCTTCTGATTACTAGCCCGGTACCCTCACCGCTCAACCACTTGACTGTACAACAAGGGCAGCCAAACTCCAGTCCTTGAGGGCCGCTGTCCTGAAGGTCTTAGATGTTTCCCTGCTCCAGCACACCTGATTTTAATGAAGGGTCGTTATCAAGCTCTGTGGAGGTGTGCTGGAGCAGAGAAACATCTAGAACTGTCAGGACGTTGGCCCTTGAGGACTGGAGTTTGACACCTGTGCTGTACAATGTACAATGATGATAAAAGATCTATTCAAACATGGCTGACGCTGGGGACAGGAGACCAGGATGACAGCAGAGCAGACAGCTGGAGGACAACATCCAGGAGTGAGGGATTCTCTTCAGACAGAGCTGGCACACAGCTGCCAGGGAGGGCTTCAGTTTAGGGAGTGAAGTGGAGCAGGGAAGGATGAAGGAGCGACCCTTCCTCTCTTCACGGCTTAGAGGAGCTGAGAGGTCCGTCTCAGCCAAGGACAAGCTCCACTGACCACACTATCAACTGTTTACTCTCCACTGGAGAGACCCCAGCGCCTGCTCTCACTCTGGCTCTCTGGCTCTCTTTGTCTCACCCCATCCGGTCCACGTGTGTCGCTGCGCATCACACCTCTCTGGTGGGGAGAGAGGGTACTGCATCCTGCTGCCCTCCACCACCAGCTCAGCATCGACTGTCCAGTTCACCGATGTGCTGTGGTGTGATGTCAGGTTGGTGTGCCCTGGCTACTGGGGGAGTGGAGGGGGGAGGGGGAGTGAGTTCCTCTCTGTCTTGAGCTCGATGATTCTCTCTATCTGGTTTCCCTCTTCTCTCTCTCTCTTCTATTTTCTCTGGCTTGTCTTTCCTGCCTCAAACTTTTTAATCTCTCTCTCTCTCTCTCTCTGTCAGTTGTTTTCCTGTTCAGTCTCACAATCTTTTCCTCCACAGAAGTGATACTAAATGATAGATAGATGACACACAGTAATGTTGGTTACAGTACAGTAGGCTCTAGTCTACTTTATTTTGAAAATCAACACTCGTCAAAAAAACACAAACCAATACACAAATGTATTTAACCGCTGACTGACTAGCTGACTAAATGCAGGAACTAACCAGTTAACTAAATGCATATACTTACCAGCTGACCAAATGCAGGGACTAACTACTGTATTAAATGCAGAGAATAGTTGGCTAACTAGTGCAGAGGTTAACTAGCTAATCAGCTACAACGTCTACACCAAAAACAAATATGAGTTTTAAATAATACAGCTGAACAAACATATCAACATTATTAGAATGCCCAAATAGTGGAATACCAACTTCTCTTTAAAACACTGAACTGCACACGTAAACATTAAAGTGATAGTGTGCCATTTGGAATAACGCTAAGGAGTATCTGGAAGCCAGCATTCTAGCAGCAAGTGTATGAACACATCATGTGATGTGAACTGTGAGCTGCGTAGGTTGAGGGTCAATATTAGGGGGTCAAGGGTCAAGATGGTTTAGGGTCCGAGTCGTCAAGGGTCAGGGTTCAGAGTGATGGAGAGCTGGGGGGGGGGGGGGGGGGGGGTGCGAGGGTGGAATCAGAGATCAGGTTAATGTAGGTTCAGGGTTTTCAGGGGTCAGGGTTCAGAGTGATGGAGAGCTGGGGCGGGGGGGTGGGGCGGGGGGGGTGGAATCAGAGATCAGGTTAACGCAGGGTCGGGGTCAGGGGTCAGGGCCAGGCTGCCAGTCTGCTGCTGCATGCGGTCCAGGATGCGGTGGATGCTGCTGAAGCTGGGTCTGTCTGTGGGCTGGCTGCTCCAGCACAGCCTCATCAGGTTGTAGAGCTCCAGGGGACAGCGCTCCGGGCAGCCCAGGATGTGACCATCCCTCACGTAGTAGATGACCTCCTCGTGGGCCATGCCGTAGTACGGCTGCATGCCGTGGGAGAAGATCTCCCACAGGACCACGCCGAACGCCCACACGTCCGACTCGCTGGTGTAGCGGTTGTAGAAGATGGACTCCGGCGGCATCCAGCGGATGGGGATGGCGTCGTTCTCGTTGGCCTTGTAATAGTCGGCCGAGTAGATGTTCCTGGAGAGGCCGAAGTCGGCGATCTTCACCACCATCTCTTCACCAACCAGGCAGTTCCGGGTGGCGAGGTCGCGGTGGACGAATTTGCGCTCCGACAGGTAGGCCATCCCAGCGGCCACCTGACGAGCCACCGACAGCTGGTCGTCGCTGGCCAGAGGCCCCGCCTCCAGCTCGGAGGAAAAGCTGCGCCCTGATAGGCTGGCTTGGCTGAGCGTGTGATGGTGGACGGGGGAGCGCCGGCGGAGGAACTCGTTCAGGTCGCCATGGGCCATGTACTCGAACATGAGACACATGGGCTTCCCCACAGCACACACACCTGCAGGACACAACACAGGGAGCAGAGAATACACACACTGACATGTACGCCAGTAGGATTGGACGCATGTGGGTCACATACTCACACACTCACACACACACACACTCACTGAGGCTAACAAGGCTTCCATTTAGTGTTCATGGTATCTTAACACACCAGCAGTCAGCTAAACCAATGCCCTGCCGTCCCAGCCATACATAAGCAGAATACAGTAGCGGCTGGGCTCTGATGTAAACATGGCATGTTACTGACAACATGACACTCACACTCCTCCCACACCTGGCGCTGTGTGTGTGCCTGTGCGTGTGTGTTAAAACAGGCACATGAGAGACCAGATATTTCATGCATTAGTTCCTGTCCCAGAGGGGACATTAAGGGTCAACGCTCCAGTGACTGATCAAGTCTATTTACATCTCCCTCTCTCTCTCTCTCTCTCTCTCTCTCTCTCTCTCTCTCTCTCTCTCTCTCTCTCCCTCCCTCACCCTCTCTCTCTCATTCTCTCTCTCTCCCTTACCCTCTCCCTCTCTTTCTTTCTACCTCTCTCTCACTGGGGTGCAGTCATTTAGCGATGCCCTTGAGGGAAGGTCTCCATAGTAATGGGATCAAGATGTTTTCAGTCCACAGCTATATATAGAGAAGGTCAAGCACATGCTGTAGAAATCTGAATTTGAACTGATGAAACTATTTCGACAGGGGCGCTAATAGACGGCCTCTTCTAAAGTAAATCCATCTGACCAACGTTTTACCGGTGGAACTAACGCAACCTTAAAACCTCCGATGTTGGGGTGGTCCGTGAACTCACCCTAACAGGCGCACGATGTTGGGGTGGTCCGTGAACTCACCCTAACAGGCGCACGATGTTGGGGTGGTCCGTGAACTCACCCTAACAGGCGCACGATGTTGGGGTGGTCCGTGAACTCACCTAACAGGCGCACGATGTTGGGGTGGTCCGTGAACTCACCCTAACAGGCGCACGATGTTGGGGTGGTCCCTGAACTCACCTAACAGCCGCACGTTGTTGGGGTGGTCCGTGAACTCACCTAACAGCCGCACGATGTTGGGGTGGTCCCTGAACTCACCTAACAGCCGCACGATGTTGGGGTGGTCCCTGAACTCACCTAACAGCCGCACGATGTTGGGGTGGTCCCTGAACTCACCTAACAGCCGCACGATGTTGGGGTGGTCCCTGAAATCACCTAACAGCCGCACAATGTTGGGGTGGTCCGTGAACTCACCAAACAGCCGCACGATGTTGGGGTGGTCCCTGAACTCACCCAACAGCCGCACGATGTTGGGGTGGTCCGTAAACTCACCCAACAGCCGCACGATGTTGGGGTGGTCCCTGAACTCACCTAACAGCCGCACGATGTTGGGGTGGTCCCTGAACTCACCCAACAGGCGCACGATGTTGGGGTGGTCCGTGAACTCACCTAACAGCCGCACAATGTTGGGGTGGTCCCTGAACTCACCTAACAGCCGCACGATGTTGGGGTGATCCCTGAAATCACCTAAACAGCCGCACGATGTTGGGGTGGTCCGTGAACTCACCCTAACAGGCGCACGATGTTGGGGTGGTCCCTGAACTCACCCTAACAGGCGCACGATGTTGGGGTGGTCCGTGAACTCACCTAACAGCCGCACGATGTTGGGGTGGTCCGTGAACTCACCTAACAGCCGCACGATGTTGGGGTGGTCCCTGAACTCACCTAACAGCCGCACGATGTTGGGGTGGTCGAACTCGGCCATGAGGGCTGCTTCTCTCTGGAAATCGTTCTGCATGTCAGTGGAAGCCTCCTCCTTCAGCATCTTCACTGCTACCATGGTGAAGGGCTCTGCTGCCAGCAGCCCTGGGGCCCTGAGGAGGCAGACACACACACGGTGTCACCGTAGATCCAGCAGATCCAACATGGATGCCTGTGGATCTCGGAGCCAAAATGGCGCGTCACCCTGCTTCCTGTGTTTGCTTTTGGAGGGTTCCTGTGACTGCTAGCCATGTCGAGAGGACACATAGATCTGCCTGACACACACACGCATGTCCACACACCAACACACGCGTGTCCACACACCAACACACGCGTGTCCACACACCAACACACGCGTGTCCACACACCAACACACGCGTGTCCACACACCAACACACGCGTGTCCACACACCAACACACGCGTGTCCACACACATTTACTGTCCATTTATTCATTTAGCAGACGCTTTTATCCAAAGCGACTTACAAGAGCGAGCTTTACAAAAGAGCATCAGTCACTGAGCATAGCAACGTGATTAGATTAGATTCAACTTTAATGTCATTACACAGGTACAAGTACAGGGTAACGAAATACAGTTAGCATCCAACCAGACCGCAAACAGCGGGCTTGTAGATTATGAAACATACATCGTGAGAACCAATGTCCTCACACATACGCATGTCCGCACACACACTCACATGTCCGCACACACACTCACATGTCCGCACACACGCACACCGACGGGCGGATGGTACACATGTACGCACGCACACAAGCATACAGACCACCTTCTCTTCCTCTCTCACACCCCTTCACATGGGAAGCTTCACATCGAGGCCATCTGATGGAGCAGATCTGATCTCCCAGGGTCTATTTAGAGCTAGCGTGTGCACACAGGGGTGTGTATGCGTGCGTGCGTGTGTGTGTTTGTGTGTACGAGCGAGAGGGGTTGAGGGTGACGTTGTGTGTGCGTGTGAGAGAGATCGGGAGGTTGCGTGTGCATGTGTGTGCGCGTGCGTGGGTGTGTGCGTGAGGCTGTGTGTGAGGGTTAAATATCCCACGCTCCTCTTCCCAGGAGTCTCTCTGTGCTGGAGGCATTCTGCTGCGTTGCCACGGGATTATCAGGAGAGGAGGACGAGGGCTGCAGTTCCAACGCCCGACACCTGTCTCTCTCTCTGCCTCTTCCTGTTCGCCCGTCTGTTTCTTCAGCCTTCCAGCTGTCTGTTGGTTTATGGGGCCGTTTACGGTACCTGTCTCTCTCTCTCTGCATGCCTTTCTGTCTGTCTGAATCCCTGTCTGTTTGCCTGTCTGTCTGACTCCCTGTCTGTCTGTCTGTCTGTCTGTCTGTCTGTCTGAATCCCTGTCTGTTTGCCAGTCTGTTTGCCTGTCTGTCTGACTCCCTGTCTGTCTGTCTGTCTGTCTGTCTGACTCCCTGTCTGTCTGTCTGACTCCCTGTCTGTTAGGTGTAGTGACATCCGGCCATAGATCCGCTAGGCTAAGCTAGCCGTCAGCAGGTTGCCATATGTTGCCAGTCATGTGACTGAGTGTGAGCGAGGCAGCAGCGATCTCCAGAGCTCTGGTCTGACCCCGCCTCCTCACCCGCTGGTGGTGCTGCTAGCGTCATCTACAGAAACCAGAGAGGACCCCTAAAACCCTGCCAACACCCCCCCCCCCCCCCCCCCCCCCCACACACACACACCCCTCCACTCACCCAGCATCTCACCTGGAACACTCAACCATACCCCCTCCCTGCTATCTCTATCCACCCCATCTACCTCCACCCCCCCCCCACTCAAAGATATCTTGATTGCACCTATCCTCTTACGATCCTCTTATGTGTTGCCAGTCAGCGTTTCTCCCCCTCTCCTCCCCGCCAGCCCCCCGCCTCCCTCCCACCATCTCACCTGGCCTGGAAGACTCGTCCGAAGGCCCCCTCTCCGATGTCTCGGACGTACTGGATGTTGTTGCGGGGGTACTCCAGGGCCAGCAGCTTGGAGTTGAGGAGCAGGGGGAGGCGCTGGTACATGGGGTTGGGGTGGAGGCGATCCAGCAACAGCTCAGAGGGCAGGGCGGTCAGGGTGGGGGCCTCCATCGCCCTTTGGAGACGGGAGGTGGGGGGGGGGGGGGGGGTAGGGGGGTGGGGGGGGGGGGGTTAACATGACTGGTAACCCGTAAACGACGGGGCGCTAACTGGTCTGACGCCCCCCACCCTTGCCGCCGCACTCACCTCTTCCTGTTCCTCCAGAGCTTCCTCCGGCGTCGACACATGAGGATGATGATGGTGAGGAAGGCCACGCCCGCCACGCCCGCCAGCAGGCAGATGATGACGCTCATGGAGTAGGCGGGGGAGACGGGGAGCGGCGGGAGGGGAGGGGTCTGCCGGGGGAACGGAGTCTCCGGCTTGACGGCCGTGGCGGCGACTGGAGGAAGGGGAGGAGAGGAGAGAGGTGAGGAGAGGTGAGGAGAGGCCTAGCAGAACCAACACAGAGAGTTGTGCGGGTGTGTGTCTGTGG
>CM059301.1:9007500-9045000 GCA_030340665.1 Neosalanx taihuensis
ACTGATAGATACTGTTAGATACTGCTGATAGATACTGTTAGATACTACTGATAGATACTGTTAGATACTGCTGATAGATACTGTTAGATACTGCTGATAGATACTGTTAGATACTGCTGATAGATACTGTTAGATACTACTGATGGATACTATTAGATACTGCTGATGGATACTGTTAGATACTACTGATAGATACTGTTAGATACTGCTGATAGATACTGTTAGATACTGCTGATAGATACTGTTAGATACTACTGATAGATAATGTTAGATACTGCTGATAGATACTGTTAGATACTGCTGATAGATAATGTTAGATACTGCTGATAGATACTGTTAGATACTGCTGATAGATACTGTTAGATACTGCTGATAGATACTGTTAGATACTGCTGATAGATACTGTTAGATACTGCTGATAGATACTGTTAGATACTGCTGATAGATAATGTTAGATACTGCTGATAGATACTGTTAGATACTGCTGATAGATACTGTTAGATACTGCTGATAGATACTGTTAGATACTGCTGATAGATACTGTTAGATACTGCTGATAGATACTGTTAGATACTGCTGATAGATAATGTTAGATACTGCTGATAGATACTGCTGATAGTGAATGTAGATACTGTTGACGGAGTGCCACATCTAGACAGACGTACTCATCTTGAGCTGGAGGGCTCCACAGCTCTTGGCTGGCTCTCCCACACCGTTGGTGGCGAGGCAGCAGTACTCCCCGCTGTCAGAGTCTCGGACGTGGGGGATGATCAGCACTTGACCCTGCTCCCTGGTCACGTAGCGACTGTCATAGTAACTATGAAGGAGGGGCGGAGGGAGAGACAGGGGGACACAGAGGCAGAGTGAGAGAGATTATCCAGCCTTTTACTCATCCAACACGACCTGTTAGATTAAATGCATTTTGGGCAGTCTCTTACGGGATTGGGTGGTTGTTGCGCGTCCAGGTGATGTCAGCAGGAGGGCGGGACTGGACCTCACAGATGAAAGTGGCATTGTGGTCCAGGAGGACATCCACAGTCTCCAGTGGAGTGGTGATGCGGGGAGCTGAACACACACACACACACACACAGGAAAACACACGCACAGGTATATTTACATTTATTCATTTAGCAGACGCTCTTATCCAGAGTGACTTACAGCAAGTACAGGGACATTCCCCCCTGAGGCAAGTAGGGTGAAGTGTCTTGCCCAAGGACACAGCGTCCCATATCCACAGCCGGGAATCAAACTCACAACCTTCCGACCCAACGCCTTAACCACTGAGCCACCGGACTCCCTGTTAAGTAAACACAGGCGGAAACATCTAGAACACTAGATGAGTAAGACTTGGTCTCGCCAAAGTGGCTCCTCCTCAGCGTACACTAACAGCTGTTTATAACTTAGTTTAAGTAAACAATGTCCGTAAACAGCATCAGTAAACAGAGCCAGGAGTTCTGAAGGACTGTGCTGAGTCATGTTCTACCACTGGTGCCATCAGTCTGTTTCTGGGGGTGTTTCTGGGTGTGTTTCTGGGTGTGTTTCTGGGGGTGTTTCTGGGTGTGTTTCTGGGTGTGTTTCTGGGTGTGTTTCTGGGTGTGTTTCTGGGTGTGTGTCTGGGTGTGTGTCTGGGTGTGTTTCTGGGTCATCCTGTCTGTTTCTCTGTTTGGCCATGTCATGCATCAGGACAGAAACAGCTGGATACTCTCAAGATCTCTGCATTCCTCACATTCACATTTGGTCCTCGAAAACGTTGTTTTCACAACAACATAGCAGAAATACCGAACTCTGTCAAGTTATGGAGAGTTGGATCAGAGAGAGAGAGAGAGAGAGAGAGAGAGAGAGAGAGAGAGAGAGAGAGAGAGAGAGTGAGTGAGAGACTTCAGGAATGTCCCTGTCTTTTGGACAGCTGATTGGCCCTGTAATTGATGAGATTCTAAATTCTAGAATAGACTCCCCTGATATATGCAGTCATAAAGCTAACGTACACCTCCCACCCATGTGATGTACCAGGACCACACACACGCACGCACACGCACGCACACACACACACACACACACACACGCACACATACGAACGCAGAGGAGGACATAGACTTATTTAATGCACTTCATCACAGCATGGTCTAAAGTAGTGGATCGTTATTCCATGGTTGTGTCCTAACAACTCACCACCTACACTCACAGACAACTCGCTGGCTGGCCTACCATGAATATGAGCCATGATATATATATGTGTATATGTGTCTGTTCGTGTATGTGCGCGCGCGTGTGCGTACGTTTTTGCCAGTGTGTGCATACAGGAAGAGTGGCTAGTTGCCAGGGGAACTAAGAGCTTAAGCTGAATATAAGGTATCAGTGGACTTAAGACCCAGAGCAGGGAGAGATACTACAGTCATGTTACACCAAGCCAACAGTAGCAGTAACAACTCTCTACTGTTGTATCTGTATCTCAGGACAACACTGAGATCAGGACAACACTGTCTCTGTATCTGAGATCAGGACAACACTGAGATCAGGACAGCACTGAGATCAGGACAACACTGAGATCAGGACAGCACTGTCTCTGTATCTGAGATCAGGACAACACTGAGATCAGGACAGCACTGAGATCAGGACAACACTGAGATCAGGACAACACTGTCTCTGTATCTGAGATCAGGACAACACTGAGATCAGGACAGCACTGAGATCAGGACAACACTGAGATCAGGACAACACTGTCTCTGCATCTGAGATCAGGACAACACTGTCTCTGTAGCTGAGATCAGGACAACACTAAGATCAGGACAGCACTGAGATCAGGACAACACTGAGATCAGGACAACACTGTCTCTGTATCTGAGATCAGGACAACACTGTCTCTGTAGCTGAGATCAGGACAACACTGAGATCAGGACAACACTTAGATCAGGACAACACTGAGATCAGAACAACACTGAGATCAGGACAACACTGAGATCAGGACAGCACTGTCTCTGTAGCTGAGATCAGGACAACACTGAGATCAGGACAACACTGAGATCAGGACAGCACTGTCTCTGTAGCTGAGATCAGGACAACACTGAGATCAGGACAGCACTGTCTCTGTAGCTGAGATCAGGACAGCACTGTCTCTGTAGCTGAGATCAGGACAGCACTGGCACTGTAGCTGAGATCAGGACAACACTGTCTCTGTAGCTGAGATCAGGACAACACTGAGATCAGGACAGCACTGAGATCAGGACAACACTGAGATCAGGACAACACTGGCACTGTATCTCAGATCAGGACAACAGTGAGATCAGGACAATACTGGCACTGTATCTCAGATCAGGACAACACTGTCTCTGCAGCTCAGATCAGGACAACACTGGCACTGTATCTCAGATCAGGACAACACTGTCTCTGCAGCTCAGATCTACTGGCACTAGTAATGCACACTATTCTGTATCTCTCCTGCCCTCCAGTGTTTAGGATATTACTTACAGAGAAACTTGATTTAATCTGTAGGACCCTTCACGAGACGTCATGACATTGAAATCACATCCTGAGGTGTTTAACAGAAAACTAGAACCTTCCTTGGAACCCCTTAATGTAACTGATCTTCAGAACACTCACGTCTCTGCAGTCCATGGCAGGCTGTGAGAACAACACACAGGACTAGGACCCGGTCCAGGAACTGGACCTGCTCTAGTAGTTTCATGTTGCTTCTGGAAGGGTTCTGGTCCAGTTCTAGTCAGTCTCCCATCTGGGGCCAGGGTCTCTCCGGGATTCTGTTGGTAGGTTTTAGTGTTGTAGTCCAGCTGGATGTTTACCAGGCTGTTTTTGCAGACATGATACAGCGTGTTACAGCACTCGCTAGGCTAGCTGGTTGACTGGAAGCTCGTGTATCTCTCTCTCTCTCTCTCTGACTGGGCTGATGGACAGCAGCAGCTGTTCCAGAGCTACTTATGAGTGTGGTATGATACACCAGCACACACGCACACAACCAGTCAGTCAGCATGACACACCAATTCTACTATGAAAGTGTTTGAAGGGTTGGTGTCCATTAAGATACGTTTAGGACATTTTGCTGTGGAAAAGCCTGACCTGACCTGCACAGATCCCTGATTTAAACAGCATGAAACACACTTGGGATGGTGCCTAATGCCAGAGAAGAACCACAACAGCATCCAGTTAAACAATACAATAGTGTACCTGTAGAAATAATAACAATGTAATAACAATGCAATAGCAATGAAATGATAACACTATACCTCACTGCACACAATCTATCCTGGTTTAACTTATTTTTTTTTTTATTTTGGGGGGGATCAAGCATTTTTTAAGTATAGAAGCAATACATTTTTCCTTGTAACATATTTTTGAAGGAATTCCGGATCCCCCAAAATAATTGTAAACAAACAAGCACACCAACACACACCGGCACACACGTACACACACACACACACGCACACACACACACACATGAACACACTCCGGGCAGCCTTTGTGTAGACCAGTCCACCTGTTACTCGGCTCCAGGCATCCTGTGGTTTATTTTAAGCGGGAATGACATTTCCCTGTTGTTTGCTGCCGTACACACAGCCACGTTCCGACAAGGCCTTCAGACTATTGTGTTCCCAGGGTGTGTGTATGTGAGTGTGTATGCGTGTGTGTGAGTGTGTGTATGCGTGTATGTGTGTGTGTGTGTTCGTTCTTTCCACCAGAAGCTCTGTGTATCCTCCCTCTTTAACACCTAAATGAAGAGAGACACCAGCCACCCATAACAAACCTAATGCCTATGAACTGATCCTGAAAATACGCAGATATCCAATGAGATCCCAGCCCTGCAGTACACTGACCAATGAGAAGAGTAGTCTAGTGTTACGGGACTTGAGTGGCGAAGTCAGCCATGCCAGTGATGCTGTGTCGCCCTCTGCTGGTTCAGGAGGGAGGCTGCACCACGAATATTTAGTCATTTAGCAGATGCTCTTATCCAGAGCGACTTACAGCAAGTACAGGGACATTCACCCCTGAGGCAAGTAGGGTGAAGTTATATATGTCTCCTCTATGAGATGCTGTATTACATGTAACTTTAATAAAATAATATATATATTTTTTTTATCCTTGCCCAAGGACACAACATCATGTAGCCACAGCCAGGAATCAAACTCGCAACCTTCCGATCACAAGCTCAACACCTTAACCGCTGAGCCACCAGACTCCCAAGCTGCTGTTGGTCTTCTTCCTGCTCTGACTCTACTGTATAGTCTATCAGGACCGTAACCAAAATCATGACCAGAACCCCACCTTCATGAGTTCAGAGAGGACAGTACGTGTGTGTGTGTGACTGTGTGTGTGTTTGCGTGTGTGGGTGTGTTCATTGAGGTACAGTGGAACAGCTGTCTGTGAGTGTGTCAATAAACACCAAGACACACCCTGCAGCCCTGCTCGGCGAGACACGCCAACCACCTTCACATACACACTCTCACATACACACACTCTCACATACACACACTCTCACACACACACATTCACCCAAACACACACTCTTACATACACACATTCACACAAACACATACGCTTACATGCACCCATTCTCACTGACACAAACTCTCACAGACACACACTCTCACTGACACACGCTCTCACAAACACACACTCACAAGCCACGTTGCACACAAAAGTTTGCCACGCTAGTCGTGCGTGTGTGTGAGTTTGTGTATGCGTGTGTGCATTGTAAAAGACTTTACGTGTGTATGTTCTTGGGTTGCTAGGTGTGGAGAGGGTTGGATATCTGACTTGGAGGTGTGTCACACACACGCACAGACACACACTTGAATGAATGCATGCACACACACGCCCACAGTGTAGTGTGAGCAGGTGAGTCCTCTCATGTTACGGTCCCCTCCCTGCTCTCCAAAAGGACCAGCATGTTTTCACCAATCAGTGATTCCTGGAGTTGGCTCTCCTCTGCTCTGGTCTGACTTACACAGCTCTCGTTGCCATGGTTTGGTAACCATGTTCTGCTCTACTCCTCTCTGCTGGGTTCTACTCTATTCTAGTATGCTATAATTTACTCTACTCTGCTTTCTATTGCTCTGGTCTTCTCTGCTCTGCTATCTACCGCTTGGGTCTGTCGTCTGCTTGTGTGACATGGACTTTGGACCTGTGATCACACACAGGGGAACAACTAGATGAGCACACACATGCACACACCACAAACTAACTGACACACCAGCACACTAACACACACACACACTAACACACACACACACTAACACACACAGAGAGAGGAGCCTGGGACTGCATAGGATCTTTGGAGTCAAGAGGACATTAACAAACAACAACAAGAGCAGGTCAGTCACTCTAATGACTTGGTGTGTTAACAGAGGCAGAATAATACCAGAATGTTCCTTCTTACACACACACACACGCTCACGCTCCACACATAAGCCCTGTGACAGTTGAAATGTGCTGGTAGCCCAGGGGAGCCAG
Organism: Neosalanx taihuensis; assembly: GCA_030340665.1. Taxonomy (NCBI): domain Eukaryota; kingdom Metazoa; phylum Chordata; class Actinopteri; order Osmeriformes; family Salangidae; genus Neosalanx; species Neosalanx taihuensis. Next base: position 9,013,960 of record CM059301.1, read on the forward strand.
AGAGCCCATGTGTTGTGGTCAGGGAGCGCGTCCTCATCATCTGCTGTCCTGTGGTGTCACTGGGAACAGCGTACGGAGGGTCAGGGGAAGGGTCTCTACTGTTAGTTCAAACATGTTGACTGGGGGGATGTGCCATAACACATGTATCTATGTGATAGTGTTGAGTCTGCACTCTTTCGGTTTCTCTCTCTTTCTCTCTCCATCTCTCTCTGTCTCTATCTCTCGCTCTCCTTCTCTCTCTATTTAAATCTAACTCTCTCTATTTCTCTCTCACACACACAAACACTAAGTCCAAGTTTACCTTACATACGTGTTCTCTGCAGAGGAGAATAGAGAGGGTTTATGTAGCATGTGTTAGTAAATGTAACATGTAGTACATGTGTACTGTCCTTATGGACTTTCCCCTTGACACGCACAGACACACACACATCATGTGTGACAGCACGAGGGCTGAGAGAATACCTGAGATTCCCCAATAGAAGCAGAACAGGCTGGGACAGGGCATGAGAGAGAGAGAGTGACCGAGAGACAGAAAGAGAGACAGAGAGAGAGAGAGCGAGAGAGAGAGAGGCAGACAGAGAGAGAGAGAGTGAGTGGGTGAGTAAGTGAGTGAACGAGAGAGCGAGCAAGAGAGAGAGAGAGAGAGAGAGAGAGAGAGAGAAAGAGAGAGAGAGAGAGAGAGAGAGAGAGAGAGAGAGAGAGAGAGAGAGAGAGAGAATGAGGAGGTAGAAACAAACACATAACTCAGGTCAGTCACTGTTGCCAGAGGTAACCTTCCTGTTATGTTCGTGAACTGGCTGGAATAAGCTTTGGTAAATCAAGTCATAAAAGACATATCCGATCCTGTGTTTTGAATTAATAACAAGCTGTTCATCTCAAGTTTTAAATAAAATAGAAGTCAAACTAATCTTAGTCATAGAAATGTCCCCATGGAAGTGAGTGACAGAACAAGGCAAAAAACATCTTCAGTTTATTGTCTCAAAGAAAATATAGATGTATAATAATGTACATACAGTACGTCTGACAGCAGAGAGAGAGTGTCTCATCAGAGTGCGTTTGTCGTTCCATGTGCTACAGGTGCCAGCTTCTTTTCTGATGGACTTCTGAATGTGTGTGTGGTGTGGTGTCTGCAGGCGTGTGTGTGTGGTGTCGGCAGGCGTGTGTGTGAGTGAAGGCCCAGGATGAAGCCTGGAGACCAGAACCCGGCGGTGGTGCTTGGAGACGGCAGGAAGATCTCCAGAGCTGAGTTCATGTCCTTACTGGACACCTATAACTGCTTCCTGAAGGACAAGACCCAGCTGCACCTCAGCTACCACCTGGTAGGAGACCTGGAGAGGGGGGACAGGGGGTCAGGGGGGGACAGGGGGCCGGGGGGACCACCAAAACACAGTTTGAACCATGTGCTTCTGTTCCATGATCTGCTGCTGTACAAAAACACACATGGTCTGTATGAGACATCTGCTAAATGAATGAAGTTTCAATGTGGAAAGAGGATCAGGGGGAGGAGAGGGAAGAGGGGGGACATGGGGAGGAGGGAAGGGAGGAGAAGAGGCCGTGTGGGTCTCTGGCCCACTGTCCCGCGTGTGTCCCACAGATAAGAAGAGAGGAGGGGCCGAGGAATGGGCGAGCGGGCCAGGAGAGGAGCAGCACCGAGGAGGAGGAGGTGGTGATGGAGGGCTTCCTGCCTATCTCCTGGGGAGTACGGAGGCCCATCAGGCTCAAAATGCAGGATGATAAACAGACCTTCCCTTTCACCAGTCTGGCCACACCTGACTTACCCAGTCCCATCAGCCCGCTGGAAGCCAAAAGGTCACTCACAATCATTCCAATATCCTGCGCATGGTCACTTCCTGTCATGACTGAACGTCAAGCTGACTGGCTGGTGCTCTGCTCTGTGTGTGTGTGTGTGTGTGTGTGTGTGTGTGTGTGTGTGTGCAGGGGAATGACCAGGTGGGGAGAGTTTGATAACCTTCATCACATTGATGAGATAGAAGAGACCAATCCGGAGGCAGCTGTGGAGATTAACAACCACTGTACAGGTTAGAACACATGGAATACCCCTTTAAGTCCTGTGTGTCTGTCTGTCTGTCTGTCTGTCTGTCTGTCTGCCTGTGTGTCTGTCTGTCTGTCTGTCTGTCTGTCTGTCTGTCTGCCTGTGTGTCTGTCTGTCTGTCATGTCCCCTAACCTTCTCCCTGGCCCCTCCAGGGCCCCGGCTTTATGAGAGCACCACCCTCATGAGTCCAGCCAGACTGCGGGCGGCGGCCCTGGAGGAGGAGCAGACCAACCTCATACGCTGCATGAGCGACGCCTCATTGGTCAAGAGGAGGAGGGGGAGGAGCCGGACGGCTGAGGAGAAGGAGAGGAACAGACAGCATCGCTTCTCCATCAACGGACACTTCTACAACTATAAGGTGGGGTAATGGTTTGCTTCTATACTTAAAAAATGCTTGAGCATTTTTTGATAAAAGCGTCTGCTAAATGACTAAAAGTAAATGTCAATCTCTCCACCCATCTTTCTGTCCCTCCATCTTTCCACCCCTCCCTCCCCAGACCTCCATATTCACTCCATCCTATGGGACTTCCACTAACGTGCGGATCAACAGCACCATGACAACCCAGCAGGTCATAGGTCAGCTGCTGCACAAGTTCAAGGTGAGAAGTAGACACACGCACACAAACACACGCAGACACGCACACACATTCCTGCGTCCCCTTTTGTGAGCCGTGCGTCTGTGTGTTGTGTAGATAGAGAACGACCCCCAGGAGTTTGCACTCTACTGTCTCCATCAGACTGGAGGTGCGTCTACAGCAGGGGTGGGAGATCCTGGTCCTCGAGGGGCCGCTGTCCTGAAGGTTCTAGAGGTTTCTCTGGCTCCAGCGCACCTGATTCTAATGAACGGGTCGTTATCATGTGGAAGCCTGATGATGATCATTCATTAGAATCGGGTGTGCTGGAGCAGGGAAACATCTATTGGTCTGGTACTGATCTATTCTTATTTCTCACTCTTGCGAAGAGATGTTGTGTCTTATGTTGTGTCTGTGTGTGTGTGTGTGTGTGTGTGTGTGTGTGTGCGCGCGTACGCCCTCCAGAGAAGAGGCGTCTGGGGGAGGGAGAGCGCCCCCTGTGGGAGCGAGTGCTACAGGGCCCCTCTGATGAATTCATGAGGATGTTTCTGATGGACCGAGACGAGGAGGAAGTCACCAACGATGTACGTCTCTGGCCACGCCCACGCCTGCTCCGATAGGTCCAACGATGATGTTGTCAGAGGCTCATCAAACGAGTTGACGCTGCTCCTTCTAACCATGGAGCCTTCAGTCACATGGTGAGGGTGGGTGGAGGGTGACTCTGTCCTAACAGGGGTCTGCTTGTGTCCAGGTGGCTCAGTACCTGAACCTGGAGCTGCCTCTGCTGGAGGGAGTTCTGGAGAAGCTGGAGGAAGAGGAGAGCCGGGAGATCCAGAGGGTCATCAATAAGTCAGTGCCGTGGTTCTACTGCATGGACACACACACACACACACACACACACACACACATACAGTACATACAGTACTGTAATGTAAAGCACTTTGAATGACCATTGTGTATGAAACTTGCTATACAAATAAACATGTCTTGCCTTGCCTACAGTACTACTGAGTAAATAATTCACCTGCCTAGGAATGTGACTCATCTTTTTGTGTGTGTGTGTGTGTGTGTGTTAGATATGAGCAGCAGCAGAGACTTCTGTCTCAGTGTCTGAAAACAAAGATTCTGACCAACATGGAGACCAGCGTGTGACTGACCCACCTGACCGGACTGGAGACCCAGACCCAGGAGAAGGGACTACAGACCCAGGAGAACAGAGTACAGACCCAGGAGAACGGACTACAGACCCAGGAGAACAGAGTACAGACCCAGGAGAACGGACTACAGACCCAGGAGAACGGACTACAGACCCAGGAGAACAGAGTACAGACCCAGGAGAACGGACTACAGACCCAGGAGAACAGACTACAGACCCAGGAGAACGGACTACAGACCCAGGAGAACGGACTACAGACCCAGGAGAATGGACTACAGACCCAGGAGAACGGACTACAGACCCAAGAGAACGGACTACAGACCCAGGAGAATGGAGTACAGACCCAGGAGAACGGACTACAGACCCAGGAGAACGGTGTATTTCTTCTTGCATTTCTTCAAGATAATCACATCATTGTCTTCAGAAACAGATTTTCAAATGCAGGAAGTCATAAAGATGTAAATGATCCCTCTGTAAATATAAATGTTATTTTGATGCATCAAATACTTTGTGTTCTAATTTCTCTGTAAATATAAATGTGATTCATAAAACGCTTCCTTTTTTTTTTAGAACAGATGATTGTGGTATCGTAGGCAGGGATTGTGTTGTTGTCTGTGTGTGCGTACTGTGTGAGTGTGCGATTGTTCCAGCCTGTGTCTAGTCGACAGGGCTGTTCCCTTCAGTCAGAGGCTTGTATTTGGGACGGTTGCTAAGTGCTGGGTCCTGATGGAAATTTGTCATAATGTCTGAAAAAAAAGACTTAAAATAAATGTTTGGTTTACAAGGCAGGCTGCCTCAACATGTCTGTTTGACTAATTGCAGGGAGGATTGGCTAAGGCAGCAACCTAGACACACAACCCAGGGAGTATTCTCTCTCTCTGTCTTTTTATTCTGAACTTTCTCCAGTATGAGAAGTGGATTAAATCTGGGTTGTTCATGTACCGTCACATACTGAACAATTCGTACAAACATCAATGCCACAGTATTTATCTAGTCAGATACTTTTATTTTCTAAAATCACAAACAAAACAAGAATCACACCAAGGAAAAATGAATCCCAGATCAAATGAGATCCTTAAATCTGGGTATGTGTGAGAGTGAGCGAGGGTGAGGCTGGTCCTGGCTGGAGGGGGGAGGGGGGGAGGGGCGGGATCAGGACCCTGCTGCTGTTGGCAGGGTGGGGACGCCTCAGGCGGTGGGCTTCTGCTTGTGGCAGGAGGAGCTGACGACCTCGTGGGTGTTGGTGCGGGGGTCGAACCTCACCTCAAACTTACAGGTCAAACGCTGAAACGTAACACACAAGTCACGGCACATGTTTAGAAGATACCCTAAGACCTGTCATCCATCTGAAGTGAAATCTATTCACGTGGTGCATTATCAAGGCCAAAGCCTTAACCTGCTGAGCCATCTGACTTCCTCATGTAGACATGTTTTATTCATTCAGCCAGTGTGTCTGGTGCTGTCTGGCTCAGCAGTTACAGAGTTACAGAGAGACACTGTTAAATATTTCCACTGCTGAAGCCACACAACCCAGCAGGGCATACACACACACACACACACACACACACACACACACACACACACACACACACACCCACAGCAGGCCAGAGGAACACACACACACACCCCAAACACACATCAAGCCAGAGGAACACACACAAACATCATGGGCAGAACTGCTGCCATACTTAGCTGACATCAGGCTACACAAATGAACATTGGGTAGCTTATGAGAGGGTGCGCCCTGTCCTGTCACAGACTGTTCCAGACACACAGGCTGAAGGCTCCAGCTCATTCACATCTATGTACATCAGGGGTCACCAATTCTGGTCCTCGAGGGCCCCTGTCCTAACAGTTTTTGATGTTTACCCGCTCCAGCACACCTGATCCTAAAGAATAGATCGTTATCAAGCTTTGTGGAAGCCTCATAATGACCCTTCATTAGAATCAGGTGTGCTGGAGCAGGGAAACATCTAAAACTGTCAGGACAACGGCCCTCGAGGACCAGGATTGGTCCATGTCCATGTGCGTGAACGCTAAAGGAAGTGAGTTCTAAAGTACCAACCTTCTTGGCCAGCACGCAGGAGTCTGTGTCTGTCACCTCAGTCTTCACACACTTGGTCTTCCCCACTGTAGCTTGGATCCTGTAGTTGATCTTGTTGGTCACCTGCTCACACAACACACACAGACTGTCAGAGACTGATACACATGGAACCCTGCCTTTTCACACACACACACACACACACACACACACACACACACACACACACACACACACACACACACACACACACAAATAATCTGACCTGTGTCTCAGCGGACGTGACATTGATGAGTTTGAAGTACTTCCTGGCCTTGGACTTCTTGTTGAAGTCCTCCATGGCACTCTTGACCGCCTCCTGGACCTCCTCACTGTCCACACTCCTCTGGTACCATCCCCCCAGTAGCTGCACCTGCCCTACACACACACACACACACACACACACACACACACACACACACACACACAGATTTACAATACAATAGTACCTTCTCTACTCAATCCACACACAAACCCAGACCAGAACTAGAACCAGGACCAGAAAAGTAAAACCGGCCCTGCCTGGACCATTACAGCATCATCAACAGCATCCAGCCCAGCCCTGAGTCTGCAGAACCTTCTGGAAGCGAACAGCCAGCCAGCTGCAGCTGGTTGCCCTGGTCAACATGTGAGCTCAGTAGACAGCCTCACCACAGTGACTCATGTCTTGTGTCTAGTACCTATTGTCGACATCAAAACCATCTCAATTCATTTTCAAAGGCTCCCATCTTTGATGTTCCGGAACATCCTATCATGCAGCTCCAGTTGGGGCTGTTCATTTACATTTTCCAGTTAAATAGACAAGCCTGGCTTGTTCAAATGAATACAATTATGATTCGGAGCATTGCCCATAAGAGGGCTTTATCCGCTTAATCCAAACAATTCATGATAAACATGTTTTTACATTTGAATTTAGTCATTTAGCAGACACTCTTATCCAGAACGACTTACAGCAAGTTAGTATAGGGACATTCCCCCTGAGGCCAGTATGGTGAAGTGTCTTACCCAAGGACACAATGTTATGTTGGTACAGTCAGGGTCTGAACCAGATACCGTCTGATTACGAGCCTGATTCCCTAACCGGCCTGACACAAGTTTATTGTCCTCTGTGTTATTTATAAGTTACAAATAACATTCCCTACATAGACCAGAGCTCCTAAGGTCTGCAACAGACCAGACGTTCGGTTATCACAGACTACAACAGACTGGAAATCCAGTTATCACAGCCTACAACAGACTGGAAATCCAGTTATCACAGCCTACAACAGATTGGAAATCCTGTTATCACAGACTACAACACACCAAAGCTGCTAGACGCTCATGTACTTACTGACGGTGACCAGTTCTTCCTCTGCAGGCTGCTCTGCGTGGCCCAGTTGGGGGGCAGAGATGAGAGAAAGCAGGAGGACGAGAACGGGAACCATGGTTGTGAAGAGAGATCCACTGGACCTGGGATCCTGACACAGCCGACCAGAAGTTAGACCAGAGCCAAACCCAGAGCCAAACCCAAAACAGACCTCTGGAGCCAAGTGAGAGATGGAGAGCAGCCTCAACCGTTACACAGCCTGAGAGAGAATGAGAGGGAGATGGTGAGATAGAGGGAGGGAGGGCTGCTAATCCTACTATATTAGACAGGGAGGGACAGAGAGATGATGAGAGAGAGAGAGAGAGGGAGAGTAGGAGAAAAGGGAGAGAGTTCGGTATTCAAACTCTGGAATGTTTAACTGGTCAGTCAAGTCCACACCCTTCCCGGCAATGACGCCACTTAGCTTACCCACAGATCAGCGGCTTTGTGCCTATGTGTATTATGTGTGTGGGCATGTGAGTATTATACATGTGGGGGCGTGCCAGAGTGTGTGGGTGGGTGGGGGGGGGGGGGGGGGGGGTATGTGGATGTGAGGACTGGTTCTTTCTGTGAGTCAAACCCATCCAATGTCAGTAGCTCTGAGGCAGGCTGGGATCCAGGCTGACCAGGAGCCCTGTCACCTTGCTCAGCTGGACAACACAGATGGGGCCAGCCCTATTGTTGTTAACACAGTACTGCTGAGTAGTATACTATAGTGTGGAGGTGTATTGTTTTGAGGTGTTTTCAGTGCAGAGAATAAAGCCGGCTTGTACACCCCGTCCCCCCGTCCCCCGGTCTGACCTGAGAGCCACTAGAACAGCACCTGGATCAGATACACGTCACCTGTCCATCTGTCTGTCCCCTGTCTCCACCCGCTCACCTTATAGATTATTCCAAGCACCCCCCCCCCCCAACCCCCCAACTCCACCACACCCTCCCACCCACACAAACCTCCTGTCCTCGTATCCCATCACTAATTCCCCCAAGCTCATTGCTTTTGCTCTGACGTGACCCCAGTAATCTCTCAGTTGACATCACGCTGTCTTCTACCCTTCTGCCATTGCCCTCTTCAACAGAGCCAAGGACTCAGTATGACATTGCCAGAACTACCCACACCTCCATTCAGAATCCCACTGCTCTCTACCCCTTTAGCGCAAGACACCTTAAAGATGTATCACTGTGCTTTTGCACCACTGATTGCACTACTATGTATATACGCCCCGCCGTCCCCCTGTACTATATCTACCCATTCTTTTTCACTCTCTCACTATAGTTATATCCCCCCCCTCCCCCCCCCCATTTGTATAGCTAGTGCCCACATTTACTCTTATCTTATTTGTATCTCATTTGTATTTTACATTATATATTTTTTATTCTGTTTTACCCGTATTATTATGTTACCTATATGTTCTATGTTTGCTCTTTCCTGCCATAGTAAATTCTGTGTTTGTATATCCTGCATATTAGCGAATAAAATAGATTCTGATTCTGTTTCAACACCCAACACTAGCATCAGCATCTCATTAACGCACACTATTAAAATACACTCACAATCGATCTGATTTCCTCGTTTTCCACAACTACTCTTTATTTTAATTTATAATGTAAGCAGCGATGTAAAGTTATTAATCATGCACAGACATGGAATCTACATGATGTTCGTGTTACTTCATGCAGTATCAGCCTATGTGTGTCTACTCTGGAGTAACACTTTAGAAAGATACAATCTAAACATTATTTACGTTTTATAAATAAAAAATAATAATCTTAAGGTTCCACGTATATATGTTTTAAACTTGTGTTTTCAACTAAGTTTGACAGCAGGAGCACACCTTGACATTACATATTTGTACTGACATTTTTAAGAGATATTTTTTTTAACCAAACGCTGTTTTTTTAACTCAATGTTCCACCTAAGAACAAATAATAAAATAATAAAATATTACTTTCTTACCCGGAATGAGATGACACTGACCGTATCCCTGACAAAGGAGTCCTCTTTGTAAAACAAACCGCTTTGTGATTGGATAGTAACCCTCCTTAAGACGTTGATTGACACCTACATATCCGAATGAAAACCGGCCATCGTGCACAGGGGCGGGGCGTTTCTTGTGTTGACGTTGGACCATTAGACGCGACAGCTGACAGGTAGAGTTGATACCCAGTATGGGGTAAGTATCCTCATATTATGCTCGATTTAGGCTCTCTATGAATTAATCGTGCCGTGCAATGGCGAGCTTTGGACTTTATTTAGCATCCATCTGTATCCGGGAATTTAAATCCAATGAATGTTGTAGCCTTTACAGGGAGTTAGGCAGCTAGCTAGAGAGGCTAACGATGTTAGCGCTCTTGACATTGCCATGACAGCGCTACAGGCTCCGCCCACTCAAAGATGAGAGCGATGATCCGATGTTGGATTCCTTCGATGATCGGTGTTAATGTTCGCTGTTAATAACATATGAAAGAGCTTAGCACTGTTCTGGTCCTTTTGAAATCCCTAGTGAGTTAGCATTGGCTCAGTGTGTTTATAGTGGGGGTGCTGGTACCTGTCTAGATGCCTCCTGTTAACCACAGCACCCACAGCAGGTTATAGGGCTGGAGCTCTGTCACTCATACTAATGAGCAAGCTTCTATCACACAGAGCCATGGTTGATACCGAGGCTGCTCCTCTCCCTGGATAGATAGCCCCCTAGAGAGACACAGTGCAGTCAGAGTAGCTAATTGGTAATTATGAAGATGGCCTATATTCTTATCAGAGAAATTTGGAGAGAGACCTACTTTGATTCGCCTGCTGTGAATTCAACATCACTTTCAACATCCGTTATTCCAACAGTAGGATTAAGAGGTCATCATTAGAGCAACAAACTTTCCACAGTGGATGTGTGTTGGGTGTTAAAGGGGTGGGATTTGTGAAGAGAGAGATAGAGAGAGAGACACACACACAGAGAGAGAAACAGAGAGAGACAGACAGACATGGAGAGAAAGAGAGACAGACAGGGCTGTACTAGTGTTTTCACTTCTCTCTCCCGCACCTCCCCAGCAGCCCCCACCGCTCCTGCTGACAGCCTACGGGAGAAAAGTTCAGCCATGCAAGGGTTCTACTCCAAACTGGACTCCTCCCCTCAAGTGGGCGGGGGCATGTCCATGCCTCTGAGCCTCGCCGTGGAGACGGAGAAGGCCCAGGCTCTCCTCCAGACCTTCAGCTCCGCCTCCGTGCTGGCGTCCGCGGGGCTCGGCCTGTTCTGCGTGCTGGCAGACCACGTCCTGGTCCAGCTGCAGCAGCACCTGTGGCTCCGGGCCCTGCTGGATAACGGGGTCCACGGTCTGGTCGGCCTCTGGTCTTGGGCCATCGTGATCGGGTTGCGGAAGAGGAGCGACCTGTACGAGGTTCTGCTGGCCGGTTTCCTGGCCTCAGCCATAGACCTGGACCACTTCTACATGGCTGGGTCTCTGTCGCTAAAGGTAGGGGTACCCTGGCTCCTCCTGGCTCCTCCTGGCTCTCTCTCCTCCCCCTTCCCCCAGATTTTCTCACTGTCTTCTTTGTCTTTCAGGCAGCAGTCAGCCTCCCCCAGCGGCCCCCGCTGCACTGCTCCAGCCTCATCCCAGTGCTGTGCCTGTCCCTAAGGCTGCTCATGTGGCTGGGGAGGCTGAAGGACTCGTGGTGCTCCCTGCCCTGGATGCTGCTCATCGCCATGGCGTCGCATCACATCAGGGACGGCACCCGGCACGGCCTCTGGGTCTACCCTTTCGGACACACGGCGCCCATCTCCTATTGGCTGTACGTGTGCACCACCGCCACCCTGCCTCACCTGTGCTCCGTCCTCATGTACCTGACCGGGACCAGGGACGTGATCTCCACCAAGCACGGGGTCGCCATCGACGTTTGACCTCTGACCCCCCCCCCCTACCCATCACTTCTAACCAGGAGCACTGATGTGATCCCCACCAAGCACGGGGTCACCATCAATGTCTGACCCCTGACGGACACCAGAGACTCTTAATCCCACAATGCCTCACTCCTCTTTATGTGAGATTCTGGTTGCAGCATGCACCTACACTGAGACTTAAACCCCAAATATCCACCTTTCTCTCTATCATGTCCCCTTTCCTCTACCTCCACTTCTTTCTTTCTTCTGCGTACACTGTACTATCTCTGCTCCTGTATTTCCCTCTCTCCTGACCAGTCTGCCTGTGTGTCTGTCAGTCAGTGGTTGGTGATGAGGTGGACTTTTACTGTTGGTGGATCCATAAATGACACAATTCTTATAGTGCTGTACAGGGTGTGTGTGTGTGCTTGTGGGTGCCAAGCTGTCACCATTTGTTCTATGATTCCTGTATGTAAATTAGAGCTTTCCCAACCTCTTCTTGGTGGGCTGCTTGTTGGTAGTGGACACAGTAGATGTAGTCCTTTTAGATAAGTCACTTCATTAAGTTTGACTTGGAGCTCTACAACCATCAGCTACACCTTCACATTCACTCTGTGTTTTATATTCTTCATGACTTCTGATGATTTGAACCTTATTCCAATGTTTTACTTTAAATCCAGCCAACTTGTGACCATGTGTTCAGTGACTGGGTTTAGGAGATGGATTTTACTGGTTACCTTTCTGTCCACCAGGGGGCATAATTGAGTCATATTTTCTCTGTTTACTCAGAATTGTACTTTCCAATCAGCGTTCTTAAGAAATATCCTTTCTCTACCTAGCTGTTGGTGTTACTGATTACTGACTTATTTAAACCAGTCAAACTAAGTTAGAGTTGGTGTTCAGAGCAGGTTTGGAGTGTCAAACTACATAAGGTAGCTGTCCTACAGCTGGCCTTTACATATGAGCTCACTCTACACACACCAAACTGGAATACTGCTGCTGACAATTACGTATGTGTCTTTAATTATTGCAATATGTTGAATTTTGCACATTTTCTTTAATGCATTTTGTTGTTTTGGAATATTAATTTATTGACTTTCAGATTTTTTTTTTACGTTAGCCCTCCAGTTATTTCATATTTGTTGGAGTTGTGTGATTTAGGTGAGACTGGTTTGTTGGAAACGGTGTTCTTTTTAAGAATTAATCTGAACGTAAACTGAACCTCTGTTTGTGTGTCTTATTGTGTTTTAGTGGCTAAAGCACACTTGCACACACACTTTATAAACCCCAGTCAAGCAGGCAGCCACACTGCAGATGGATAAAAAGAACTGACCTTGAAATCCTCGTGACAGGAAATGATTCTCCGCGCAGTCAGGAAAAGGAGATTCTAATTTAGGAGGGTGGGGGTTAGGGGTCATTGACTGCAAGATGTTCTGCGGAGAATTTTCCAGTGAACTGGGGTTGGAAAGAGGTTAGAAGAGGAAAGGGGAGGAAGGGGGAGGAAAGGGGAGGAAGGGGAGGAAAAGGGGGTGTTGTGATGTTGCCTCCTGGTTTTCTTTGACACAGTCCAGCTGGATGTGTGGTCAGCTGATCATCTTAGTCCAATAGCAACACACTCGAGTTGTTCAGCTGTTTGAACTCTATCAATACAAACTGTGACGACACAAAAATCGATAGTGAAAAAATGTATTCCACAGAAGTACAAACGTGTAAAGTATGAAAACAGCTTATTGTATTGTCAAACGTGAAGCAAAATAGACTATGTACAAATCTGTATGGGACATAAGACCATGAAGTCTGGCTAATCAGACGCTGGTGTTGCCACTAGTCACAGTGAACAAGAAAGAAACAGCCCAGTGAATAAACAGTCACTGCGAAGGCCTGGCTCTGGGTGGAAGGGCAAAAAAAGTCATGTTATACTGCCATCTGGTGGACAGGCCAAAGAAATTGAGGAAACTGGATATTGCTTAAAAAAAAAAATCAAGTTCAGATTGAGAATTGCGATCTGAGATTCTGAACATGATCGAGGCTTGAATTCAGTCAGCGGTCTCACAAGGCGTTTGGTCGAGCGAGGAGACAGGAGACCTCTCCTGTAACCGTGGAGGACGTTCAGATTAACATTCTTTATCGCTGAACTAAAAGATCTGGGTTTGTCACACTGTCGGGTCATTTTGGCATGGAGGTCTAGAATGATTCTGTCAGATGAACGATCTGGATGGTCCTCCAAGAAATCGGAAAACGCTCTCTGTGTCTCTCGCATACCAACGCCAACCTTCAGATTCGAACGTCACAGTCACACCCAAACACCAAGACTTATCTAATCAACTCCAACCACACCACATTACCCAGAACCCCTCCTTACAGAAACAACCCTAGCAACCAAAAACCACGGCCATACTACTTTTTTTTTTAACACTGCAATCTAGTTTTGGCATCAGTATCTCTGGACGGCAGCAGCAGTCTGCTGATGTGCTCCAGAAATTCAGCACTTGCGCAACTTGTGAGACAGTAACCGCCTTGGCCAGTTTAGTTTGAAATTGGAGTTATGTGGAACTGATGTTGTCTTCTGCTCCTTCCTCCCCCCCCTCCCCTCGCTCTGAGCACCAATGAGAATGTCATTTTCCATGCCGGTTGCTGGCCAGACGAGCAAAACAGCGAGGGGGGGGTGGGGGGGGGGAGGCAGAGACGTCGTCTTAGATCATGAGCTGTGTTGGGACCGGCCAGTCGGGTGAACGCTTCGCCGACGCTTCTGCGAGACGCTTTCACTGAGAAGATGAACCCACCATACTGCGTAGCTGGAGGTAGATCATCAGGTGACGCACACCGAGGGGGGGGGGAGGGGGGGTTGGGGGGGGGGGTTATGGGGAGGGGGCTAGCTAGCTAACAACGCAGCTTCACGACTGGGGAACACACGCACCCGCACGCACACACACACACACACAAACAACACGCAACCTGAATACACGTTAAGAAACATGAAAAAGAAGAAAAACAAACTCTCAGTAATTGTTTAACATACAACGATGACTACATGAGAAAAGCTTCCAGAGATCATGCATATACTGGCTGGAGAGGACGCTAATGTGGACAGACCTCACACACACCTGTGTGAGGCTGGCTGGCTGGGCACCATGACGATGGTACGGCTGTTGAAACAGACCATAATATCCTCTGCCCAGCTCTGGTGAGTTGGGTCTGAGAACTGTTCGATTCGGGGGGGGGGGGGGGGGGGGATTGGGAGAATGGGTTAAGGGTGGTGGGCGGAGGAGGGCCGGGACAGGGGTAGTGCAACCTAGAAAGGAGGGAGGGAGGGAAGGAGGAGGACTGGACACCGATGATGTCATCCACGCTCTCCAGTCCCCTCGTCATAGCTCCACAACTAGCTGAAGTGACCAATAATGCCCTTACTTGCTGTCTGCTATCAACCAACCGTTGAGCCTGGCTGGCTGTACAACGTTCCAACAGTCACAACAGGAACAACGGAGAAGAACGTTCTCTTCTGGGAACTCACGCATGAAGAACAGAACTGTGAGAGAACTTCTGGGTTGAGGGGATGGCAGCTTTCTGGAACATTCTTGTTTCAGATGTGAAACATCCAGTCCAAATGTAGCTGTGAGGTTTGAGGTTTCAGTCACGTGACCCCGGAGAGTAGCTAGTCCAGAGAAGCGCCTTGACCAGACGTGCTCCAGATGCTTAATGGGTCACTGGGTGTGGAGGCTCCAGGTGCATTGTGGGTTGCGTGATGTGGCCGGCACGCCCTGTGACAGGGGTGTGTTCCTGTTCCTGTATGACCCACAAGGTCTGAGGAGGGGAGGTAGAATTATAAGATAAGATAAGAGAGGAGAGGAAGGAGGTGCATTATACAGTGTGTGCTGTATGAATCATAGCTCAGCATTGGCTGCAGTGTGGAAAGAGATTACTGAGCCGACAGACAGACTGACAGGCTGAAAGTGAGACAGGCTGAAAGAGAGACAGGCTGAAAGAGAGACAGGCTGACAGTGAGACAGGCTGAAAGAGAGACAGGCTGAAAGAGAGACAGGCTGAAAGAGAGACAGGCTGAAAGAGAGACAGGCTGACAGTGAGACAGGCTGAAAGAGAGACAGGCTGAAAGAGAGACAGGCTGAAAGAGAGACAGGCTGACAGTGAGACAGGCTGAAAGAGAGACAGGCTGAAAGAGAGACAGGCTGAAAGAGAGACAAGCTGACAGTGAGACAGGCTGAAAGAGAGACAGGCTGAAAGAGAGACAGGCTGACAGTGAGACAGGCCAGTGGTCAGTGGATCCAGCTTCAGTTCTGGGTCTGTGTCTAACTCACCTTAGACTGGCATTGACTTCAACTTCATCATGGAGGTTACTTCCTGTTTGGTTCCTTGTTCCCGCCTTCTCTGCCTCACCCTTCATCGACAGAAAAACACGAAAAAAAGATAAAATATTACATATACCAAATTGTACGTGTGTGTGTGTGTGTGTGTGCACAGCAGACACTTCTCACCACATCAGGACGAAGAGGAAAGTCACAGTGACCAAGATGAAGGCGGCAAACAACGCCATGAGAATGACCAGGCCCAAGTCTGCATCATCATCCTTAGAGCCTGGGTTAGAGGGTGAAGGGAGAGAGACACAGAGAGAGACAGAGAGAGAGAGACACAGAGAGAAGGGGAGAGAGAGACACACAGAGAGACAGAGAGAGAGAGAGAGAGACACAGAGAGACAGAGAGAGAGAGAGAGAGAGAGACAGAGAGACAGACAGAGAGAGAGAGAGAGACACAGAGAGAGAGAGGGGGGGGAGAGAGACACAGAGAGAAAGAGAGAGAGAGACAGAGAGACACAGAGAGAGACACAGAGAGACAGAGAGACAGACAGAGAGAGAGAGAAAGAGGGGGGGGAGAGAGAGAGACACAGAGAGAAAGAGAGAGAGAGAGACAGAGAGAGAGAGAGACAGAGAGAGAGAAAGGGAGAGAGAGAGACAGAGAGAGAGAGAGACAAAGGGACACAGAGAGAGAGAGAGAAGGGGGGGAGAGAGAGAGACACAGAGAGAAAGAGAGAGAGAGAGACAGAGAGAGAGAGACAGAGAGAGAGAAAGGGAGAGAGAGAGAGACAGAGAGAGAGAGACAAAGGGACAGAGAGAGAGAGAGAGAGGGGGAAAGAGACAGGGAGAGAAAGGGAGAGAGAGAGAAAGAGGGAGAGAGACACAAAGGGACAGAGAGAGAGAGTCAGAGATAGATCAGTGTATTCTGTACGTCTGTGATTATCTCTGTTGGTGCTTTTTTTCCTTGTCTAAGTTTAACGACTCCCAGGAGAAACCTCATCTAAAACTGTTTATTACAGCCTTCACACAAACACTTCCATCAATCACATGAGGCTCTGTGTGTGTATTTATGCATGTGTGTGTAGTGTGTGTGTGTGTGTGTGTTTGGGACCAATATGCGCCTTACCGTGACTCTCCGCGCTCTCAGTGGAGGTTCTGGTGTCAGCTTCATCTGGATCATCAGTAGAAAACGGGATCATGTCACCTAGCTCCTCTGGCTCTGGGCTGAGATCTGACACACACACACACACACACACATATATACACACACACACGTACAAATATAAGGTGCCACATTGTAAACAAAGCCGATTCTGAAAGCGCTTCTAAGACATCCTGTGGTTATGCACGTGTGCTGCATATGCGTATGTGCGTGTGTATGAGTGTGTGTAGTCCCTGACCTGTCCAGGGCCACACCAGTTGCAGGGGGGTCCATGCACTCCATTGGCTGCTCAACTCCCCCTGGTCCTGGGCTCGAACCTGCAGCTCGTGGGCGTGGCCTGCCAGGGCGTCGGTTATCACCAGGGGGCTGGACGCACTCTCCAACTGAGGGGAAGAGGCAGGGGTAGAATGGGAGTAAGGGACCAGAAAGACAGCGGAGAAGGACGTGGAAGAGAGGGAGACACACACACACAGACAGGCCCAGGGGATGGGGGACGTACGGTGGACCAGTGCTTGGAGCCCAGGGGGCGGTACTGCAGCTGGAAGGACAGGGGGAAGAGAGTTGAGTCTTCCCAGGAGGACGGGTAGAGCCAGCTCACATTCAGCTTCTTGGGGGAACCCTGCACCCCCTGCACCCACAAGCCCTCTGGGGGGTCCGGTTTCACTGGAAGAGTAGAAGGGAGGGTGGGGTGCCTTTATTTCAAGCACACAAATAGGTTGAGAACAATTCTCAGCCTATAACAATACCAGGCACACCAACAGCCAGACCAGGAGACAGACAGACAGGCAGGCAGGCAGGCGGAGAGCTGCTTACAGAGCTTTTTCAGCTGGACGTTGACCAGGGTGGTGTGGGTGCCCAGGGCGTTGGCCTGGGTGATGTACAGCTTGTGATAAGACTGATACATGGGCGGCGACTTGATGATGCAGCAGTGGAGGGAGGGGTCAACCACACACGGACTGTCCTTCTCCTGGTTCGGCCCCCTTTTGGGCAGAAAGGAAGATGTTCGATCGTGGGGATGAGGGGTAGAAAGCATCCCTCTGTCTTACCTGTAGGTGGCGTAGTACTGGGAGGGGAGGTTACTCTTCACTGGATCCTCCCATGAACATATAACCAGAGTATGATTGGGCATTTGACAGGAAACGCTTAGCTGCTCTGGTGGATCTGGGAAATAGAGTACAACATGAGGGCTTGATTATTGGGGGCTTTGTTTTATAAAACAAACACACACACACACACACACACACATCTCTATGTAGAGGGTGTGTGTGTGTGTGTGTGTGTGTGTACTGCATCGCTCCACATCAGGAAACTGTTCTGATGAGATCCCTTCCTGTCCACAGTATTGTTCCTAGGCAGAAGATTAGCCTTCAGTTTCCTGTCTCACCAGTGGACTTCCTTTTTGCATGTTGGACTTCCTGTCATTCTGCCAGTGTGTCTGTACTTAAGGAGGCCAGGGAGGGGAGACCAAGGAGGGGGGGGACCAGGGAGGGGGGAGACCAGGGAGAGGGAGTCACTCTTCTCTGTACTAACACTGTACTAATATATATATATATGTAGGGGGGTCAGATGGCTCAATGGTTAAGGCGTTGGCCTCATGATCGGAAGGTTGTGAGATCGAGCCCTGGCTGTGACTATATGACTTTGTGTTCTTGGGCAAGACACTTCACCCTACTTGCCTCAGGGAAAAATGTCCCTGTACTTACTGTAAGTCGCTTTGGATAAAAGCGTCTGCTAAATGAATAAATGTAAATGTAAATATATATTAACTACAGCCACAACCTTTTTATATTGAAAGGTATTGGCTATTTGAAGTCCACATATTGATTACATACTTTCCAGACCAGGGAGGAAAGGGGGGAGGCCAGGGAGGGGAGGGGGGAGGCCAGGGAGAGGAGGGGATTTTGTTTCACAAATAAACCTCACAAAAAAACCTCACTGAAAGCGTCCATACCACAGGCAGTGGGCTGTCAGTGTTTCTAAACAACACTCTTAGAGCGCCTCACTAACTTCCATGCTATGTTTCCAAAGGAACAAAACCTTTCTTTTCTTACAGAAGAAATCTGTACTGGATTTGACCTATTGTACCTTTTAATGTTACAGAGGCGACATGGTCAGCGACTATGTCTGGTAGGTAAAATGAAACACGCACATCCTAGCTTGAGTCTGATGGCGTGGAGGAAGAGTCCGTGGTTGTCATGGCAGCTGTAGTTGCCCTCGTGGGATAGGTCGACCTGCGGCAGCACCAGCCCCCCCTCTGATGTCACCTGGTGCCTCAGCGACGCCAAAGGTCTGTTGTTGAGACGCCACTCCCTCACCATGTTTCTGCAACACATTTACACACAGTTAGACATACACACATGTACAGAGTTAGAGACACACACACACACACCCACACATTTACACACAGTTAGACATACACACATGTACAGAGTTAGAGACACACACACACACACCCACACATTTACACACAGTTAGATATACACACATGTACAGAGTTAGACACACACATTTACACAGTTAGACACACACACACATTTACACAGTTAGACACACACACACACACTTTTACACAGAGTTATATACACACACTCATACGCACATTTACTCAGTTATACACACACGCATACACACATTTACACAGAGTTATACACACACGCACGCACACACAAATCTACCCAGTTACATACACAGACACACATTTACACAGAGTAACATCCACAGACGGTACCTGCTTGCTGATGGTCCACAATGTAGCGTCAGGTTAGATCCCAGACAGCCATACTGCACGTCTGACACTGGACACATGCGCACACACACACACACACACACACACACACACACACACACACACACACACACACACACACACACACACACACACACACACACACACACACACACACACACACACACACACACACACACACACACACACACACACACACACACACACACACACACACACACACACACACAAGGAAAGATGTTCAGCTGTTACAGGAATAGTTTATAACAAACAGATTGTTCCGTTTTTCCCCACGGATAGGGCTCTCCAGTGTGCCAATGGATATTACTCAGTTTGTTTTCTTTTCTTAATTGTTTATTGTATATAGAAAACACAACACAGATGGTCATCAGTACTGAACTGCCCTTTTTATTTCTATTCTATTAGATCTTTATCTTACTCTTACTTCAGTTCCATATGTGTTCTATGATTGCTCTATCCTGCCACAGTGAATTCCCTGTTTGTGTAACTTGCATGTCGAATAAAAACTCTGATTCTGAAGAGAGCTGGGAGTGAGGGGTGAGGATGATGCTGATACTGACGTTTGTGTGTGTGTGTGTGTGTGTGTGTGTGTGTGCGTGTGTGGGGCTGGCACTGGTCTCTCGGCTCAAAGCTGGTATTTATATCTGCAGTGGAATAACAGCCATATGCTGCTTCTCTGCCAAGTTCAGAACAAAGCAGGCACACACACACACACACTCCGTCTGTGTGTTGTTCAGTACCTCTGTGTGTTCAGTGTGTGCTGGCAGGAGTGTATGACTGGCTAGGCCACAGTGTTGTAGGCTGCACTAAACTACCATACTACCATCTATTCTTGTCTATACTAGGCAGCCCTGAGAGGGGTCTAGTCCATCCTAGACATCTCTGAAGGTGTCTAGTCCTGGTCTGTACTAGACAGTTTGTACTAAACCCTACCAGTGTTCTAGTATTTACATGTATTCATTTAGTAGATGCTTTTATCCAAAGCGACAAGCAAAGAGAGTTCTTTACAAAAGAGCATCGGTCACTGAGCATAGCAACGTGATAGACCCCCAAACATAGCAGGTTTATAGATTAGCATGCTAGTCTGTAGAGTCTGTTTGATTTGATTTTGAAATACCCGAGGGATCGTTCAGGCTATCTGACCAACACAGTAACTGGCCTGATCCCAAAACACACAGAGCTCCACCTAGCAGGGACAGACATCACAGGCGCCTCCTTGAGCCGAGGTTCAAACCCAGGCCAGCTCTGATGCTGGCTGAACACACACTGAACCAGGGTGGGCTGGGCTGGAGGGGCGGTGAGCGGGGGGCGTGTACCTTCGTAAGCCCAGGACTGGCTGTAGAGAGGGAAGCTGCCCAGAGCCATGGACAGGAGGACCATCAGAGCCCGAGGACAGGTCACAGGACTGGGCATCTGGGGGGAGAGGGAGGGGGAGCGAGAAATCAGGTACGAGCATGTACGAAATTAATGTGAATATTCCACTGATGATCATAGAACAGTACTTGGTACAACACTGGAGCCTGTGTAGTGTTCTCCTGCAAGACACACACACAAACACACGCACACCCACACACACACACAGCTCTCTCAGGTGTCAGTAATGTAAAGAAAGCAACAAGAGCAGAGAAGCCCCCCCCCAGGGCCTGGGTGTCAACACCTCATCACAGGGAGAGGGGGGGAGCGGGGGGGGGGGGGGGGGAGGAAGAGAGAGGGAGAGCAGGAGACAGCCAGGGGGAGATCATGAGAGCAACACTTGGAAGATAGTGATGAAGGAGGAGGGAAGATTAAGGAATAGAGGGGTGGGGAGGAACAGGGGAGTGAAGGGGTGGGGAGGGGGGGAACAGGGGGGTGGAGAGGGGAGGAACAGGGGGGTGGAGGGGTGGGGAGGAACAGGGGGGTGGAGAGGGGAGGAACAGGGGGTTGAAGGGGTGGGGAGGGGAGTGAAGGGGTGGGGAGGAACAGGGGGGTGGAGGGGTGGGGAGGGGGGGAACAGGGGGTTGAAGGGGTGGGGAGTGATGGGGTGGGGAGGAACAGGGGGGTGGAGGGGTGGGGAGGTGCGTGTGTGTGTGGGGCGATTAGCGTCACGATTAGCGTCCGGCTTTTCCTGTAACACAGAGGTTGCCATGACCACAGCGATATGAGGACAATCTTAAATAACGTGTGTGTTCTTCAGGTCAGATGAACAGAGTAAACCCAAGTGGAAAACAGACAGATGGTGAGAGAGAGCCTCTGTACTGCTGGACTGGACCAGACTGGACCAGACTGGACCACAGACAGGAAGACCCACAGACAGACCCACAGACAGACAGAGAGACAGACAGACAGACAGACAGGCAAACAGACAGACAGTATCTCTCTGGGATCTGCTCTATCACAGCTGTGTGACATTCAGCACCTCAGTAACATCACAGCTCACTAACCCAAACATGTTAGCTCTCTCGCTCTACAACCTTTACCCCCCACACTATGTTCTGGGCTTTACATTAACATTGAGTCATTCAGCAGACGCTCTTATCCAGAACTACTTACTGCAAGTACAGGGACATTCCCCCACTGAGGCCAGTAGGGTAAAGTGCCTTGCCCAAGGACACAACATCATATAGCAACAGCCAGGAATCGAACTCGCAACCTTCCGATCACAAGCCCAATGCCTTAACCGCTGAGCGACCAGACTCGCTCCAGCTTTAGCCATACTGTATGTGTGTATGTGTGTGTGTGTGTGTTTGTGTGTGTGTGTGTGTTTGTGTGTGTGTGTGTGTGTGTGTGTTGTGTTAGTATACCTATGCAGTGAGTCATTGCCCTACCAGTCACCTTCAGTTATACAGGGCCCACTTCTAAGAATAGACTGCCAGAATGCAGACTTGAAAGACCCAGGATAAGGCCCTGGCTAGCTCTGCCCCCGACTCCCACACACCCTCCCCTGGGTTCAGCCACCCCGCCGGCCCCCCAGGGACAGCCACAATCCTGGAGGTGTCGGGGAAAAAAAGGAGAGATAAACACACCAACACAAACACACACGCTCGAGATGCACACGCATTACAAACTGACGCAAATATTTAGAAAGATCTTCCTCTTATCAGAGGGGAGGGGTCAGAGCAACATGAGGAGAAGGGGATCTGGAGGGGGGGGGGGGGAGGCTACATGCCAGCCAGACAAGGCTAGGCCATGGACAGAGACAGAGATAGATAGAGACAGACAGAGATAGAAAGAGAGGGGATGGAATGCCGAAACGCCGTTCTGTCCTCCCTCGTTTTCTCTCTCTCTCTCTCCCTCTCTTTTAAACAGATCAATATTCTTGTCAGCTGTGCAGGCAGTACTCTCTGTTCCAGAATCACTCTGCCCCTCTTCATCACACACAGCCAAGGCCACACACAACCCTATTCAGCCTGGGGATCAAGTGTGACTAGTGATAAGCCAGGGAGGTGACCTGTAGGTTTCACAGCTGGAGGTGAACTGAACATGGCGTTCAGTAGGACCAGCATGCAGACATGAGTGTTTCCCTGGGTCTCTCATGGCAACGCAGCAGAACACTGTGGCTGTCTGACCTTTACTGGAGATAACAATGCAGCGATTAACAGATCTGCTCAAAATACGCACCCACACACACACACACACACACACACACACACACACACACACACACACACAAAGAGCTCTTCTAGCGCTGGTCATAAGCAGTCCCTTAGAGAGTGTCTGGTTCCCATCTACCTGCTCTCTGCTCCAACTCACATCCTCCTCCCCTCTACTCCCCCTCTACTCCCCCCCCCCACCCCCCACCCCCCTCCCCGAGGTGAGGGCGCAGGCTGGCTCCTCCAGTTCCTTCTGCTTGGCTTGACCCATCAGACCGAATCTGTTAGGATGTCTCACAGGGCTGAGCAGCTCTTAAACCAGCCAGCCAGAAACAGCCGGCCAGCCAAACCTCTTAAAAGCAGTCCACCAGCCACAGCCAGAGAGATACGCTAACCACCAAACCAGCAAACACACACAGAAAAACAAGAATAGGAGAATCAAGTTCCACTTAACAGTCGTGATACTGATCCTTATTAGAATCGGCCAAACCACACACGAGAGAGGGAGGCAGGAGGAGAGGAGGGAAGGGGAAGGAGAGAAGAAAATAAAGGAGGGAATAGGAGGAGAGGAGGCAGAACGGAGGAGGGAGAGTGGAGGGTCTTTAGGGTGGAGCCAGTTAAGAACCCGGGCGCACACAGGAATTCGGTTACCTAGGGAACAAGGTCTACACTGGAATGATCTGGAGTAGTTTACTATGGGCCCTGAAGCTGTCTGGAGTCTAGCAACGGTACACTTCTTCCTCCTCCCCCTATTCTACAGCTGTCTGGACCAGCTACAGTACAGTACACCGCCCCTCCTGCCTGCACTATTCTACAGCTGTCTGGACCAGCTACAGTACAGTACACCGCCCCTCCTGCCTGCACTATTCTGAGGCTGTCTGGACCAGCTACAGTACAGTACACCGCCCCTCCTGCCTCCACTATTCTGAGGCTGTCTGGACCAGCTACAGTACAGTACACCGCCCCTCCTGCCTGCACTACTCTGAGGCTGTCTGGACCAGCTACAGTACAGTACACCGCCCCTCCTGCCTGCACTATTCTGAGGCTGTCTGGACCAGCTACAGTACAGTACACCGCCCCTCCTGCCTGCACTATTCTGAGGCTGTCTGGACCAGCTACAGTACAGTACACCGCCCCTCCTGCCTGCACTACTCTGAGGCTGTCTGGACCAGCTACAGTACAGTACACCGCCCCTCCTGCCTGCACTATTCTGAGGCTGTCTGGACCAGCTACAGTACAGTACACCGCCCCTCCTGCCTGCACTATTCTGAGGCTGTCTGGACCAGCTACAGTACAGTACACCGCCCCTCCTGCCTGCACTATTCTGTGGCTGTCTGGACCAGCTACAGTACAGTACACCGCCCCTCCTGCCTGCACTATTCTGAGGCTGTCTGGACCAGCTACAGTACAGTACACCGCCCCTCCTGCCTGCACTATTCTGAGGCTGTCTAGAGACCAGCTACAGTACGATGTTCCTCCTCCTTGCTCTCCTTCCACTTCCTGTTCCTCCCTCGCTCCTCCCTTCGTCTCGCGTCTCCTGTTCAGCGTCGAACCGAACGGGTCCTCCCGTTCCCAGCATGCCTTGCTGCGCCCCGCGGCGGCCCTGCGGTCCTCGATGGTCTCCAGACACACCTCTCCTCACCGCCTCGACTAAACTGCTCTCACGCTTGTCCCAGAGACCCTGGGAGCACTTAGCATCCTCAGGAAGTCTATCTGAGGACATGTTTGTACCACTGTCTAGCAAGAGACCGCACCCACACAACTGTGATGTTGCACTTGTATTTAGTCATTTAGCTCTTATCCAGAGCGACTTACAGCAAGTACAGGGACATTGACCCCTGAGGCAAGTAGGGTGAAGTGTCTTGCCTAAGGACACAACATCACATAGCTTCAGCCGGGAATCGAAACTCACAACCTTCCGATCCCGAGGCCTCCCTCCCTTTTCTGAGGATGTCTGGATTTGAGATACACTGCTGACATTGATTTCTTGAAACTAGTTCCAGCCTGATTGCCTACCCTAGTTCTAGGCTTAACTAGTTAGGTCTGGCACAGTCCTAGCCTGGGTCTGGCCTGGGTGTAGCCTGATTGTTGTCTGGTCTTCGCAGTATCAGTATGGGTGCTTTGGAGCAAGAATTTCCTCCAGCCCTCCAGGACAAGATGTCTCCCAGATGCCAGCTATTCACACAGTCTGGCCTACTGCCCAGCGCAATCACAGCCAGAGAGCAGTGTCCGTGTGTGTGAGTGTGTGTGTGTGTGTGTGTGTCCTGTTTGGAGCTAAGCTAAGCGTAACCGCTTCAAGTCCCTGACAGAGTTTTGGTTCTGATCTAGGTTCCACTCCGTTGGGTCCTAACCCTGCCAAGGAGGCTGACCTGCCAGCTGCCCCCTGGCACACACGGGCGAACAAAACAAACGACCCTTCATTTCTCCTTTTTGGCCTTCCGAACTGCCATCAACATTCCACCTTTCTAAACACGATAGGCTGATAGCAGACAGACCAGCAGACCTCTTCAAACACCCACCTATTCAGCCCTATCTGGTGAACCAGGCAAGGTTCTGGGTCCCTGGTCCACTCCATCCCACAGCTGTGACACTGATCTGGGCCTAATAGGCGTCCGTCCTCCAGGTGGGTCTCAGACAGGCTCCTGTGTTAGACTCAGGGACCAGAGGAACCTCTGCTCCCCACCTGAACCCTCACTAAGAGGCCAGCACAGTGTCCCTCCTCTCTCTATCTGTCTGGAAGCTAGACCGTCAGCCAGCACGCAGGAATCCACATGTGTAAACACAGACCTCCACCCAGAGAGCAGCCGTGAGGTCGATCAGAGCTGCGTCTCCAACCTCCATCCTGACCCACACAAACATCTGGTATCGGTGACCCAATCACTCCAAACACCGCAAATGAACTACTAAACCCAACCAGAACCGCAGACCCAGAACCACGACACAACCAGAAGCACAGACCCATAACTAGCACAGAGACGGAGCGGATCAACAGAACCACGGAGTGAGGAGAACAGGCAGAACCGGCGTAGAAAGGTGGAACGACCAGACGGAACCTCCAGAGACAGGGTCTGGCTGGAGAACGTTCTGCTGGTCCTCATCTGGAAGTTCCAGCTTCTCTACCGGGCTGAACCAAAGCGGCTCTGACAGTCTGAAAACACTGGCGGGCCCTGGCAGGTTTCTGTGTGTGTGTGTGTGTGTGTTTGACTGGCGCCGTTCTACTGCTGGGAGTAATTACAGAGTGCAAGCTGGGTATCTTGCTCCAACACACACACACACACACACACACACACAGACAGACAGACAAGCATGGTGAGCAGAGCAGAACAGAGTGTGTACTGACAGCCTATCATCCCAACAAACAAGCAAAACGCTTGGTGTCAATCAGTGCCAGTTCACTCCCAGGGTCTCAGCACAGCCTGGTCTGCTCTGGAAACCAAGCAGAAGGCAGTTCACTCTCTCCTCTCAGTGTGTCTCTCTGGCTGCCTGATGACTCACAGAAAAGGTGGATCTCCTTACACACACTGATACACTGACATCTAGGAGCTCTTCTAGTGGCCCTAGGAAGGAATGACACACACACACACACACACACAGCTTGCTGGTGAGTCATGCTGCTGGGAACACCATACATTCTCTATTAGGACTGTTCCAACATGCAGAAGTCGTATATCTTTCTTCTCTCTCCCTGCGTCGCTCGCTCATTCCTTCCCTATGTGTCTGTCTTTCTCCGTATACTGTCCAACTTTACCACCACCTCTCTGTAGCTTGCTTGCGCTCTCTCTCTCTCTCTCTCTCTCTCTCTGTCTTTCCCTCTCTTTCTCTTCGGCCCAGGCTGTGTTTGGTGAAGAACATGGCGTGCTCTCTGTGGGGATTGGAATCACTCTTGTCTCTGATGTTTACGTCTAAGGGGAGCCCTATTTGTGTTCTAACTGGTGACATACGGGCTGAGAGAGAGAGAGAGGGAGGGTGAGGGAGAGAGAGAGCCGGAGAGAGATAGAGGAGTGATGACAGAGGCTGAGGTAGGAGGTGAGGGAAAATGCAGAGACAGGAGAGCAAGGAAAATGAGATAGGGGAGAATAGGAGGGAGAGTGTAGTAAATACTAGCACCAGAGAGAGAAAGACACACACACAGAGAGAGAGAGAGAGAGAGAGAGAGAGAGGGGGGGGAGGGGGGGGGGGAGCTTAGGGAGAAGATGTGTGCTCCTCCAGTCCTCCAGTCTCTGAACACTGCAACCCTGGAATGCTAACAGAGTTTGTGTGTCCCCCGGCCATGTCTGCAGACAGACCCACAGACACCCAGGCCTCCAGCTCCCTGCTCAGCCTTCCGTCAGCCCCAGCCAGGCAGCTACCTGGCCCTGACGATGGTGGGCCCCATCCCAACCACCGATGAACCTCATTCGAAACACCCCAACCCGCCCCTCTTTCCGAGCCCTCTCTCACTCTGTTTCTCTGGGCCCGGTATGAATGCTGCTGGTTGAGCCTCCTGCCAGCTAAGTCCCTAGCTACAGCTCAGGCTCAAGCCAATATCATATTTCTCTCTACTCACACAGAGCAACTGGAATCAATTTCCAATTAAACTCGCTGAATGCCTTCGCGGAGCAGCGTGGATCAGCCAACTTTGAGTCATATCTCACTCTCTCTTTCTCCCTCTCTCCACTCTCTACCACCCCTCTTCATTATATCTCTCAGGTTATCCCTTCCCTCCCTCTCCCTCTCTCTTTCCCTCCCCCTCTAGCTTTCTTTTTTCAGTCAGCAGTTCTCAGATTAAACTAGCATGAGGCCCAGCTGGGGTCTTGCTCTCCTCTCTGCTGCTTAAGCATTTTCTACAACTTCACTCTACTTTTCTCTCATGGTCTGTCTTTCACCTTTGCTCTCTCTTCATCCGTCCTTCCTCTTTGTCCTTTTTCCTCATGTCCTATTTCCTCCTTCTCATTTCCTACACCCTCGTCTCCTCATGTCTTATATCCTCATTCTCTTACCCTTTCCTCCCTCTAAGACAGTGAAAGACCCACCCAGCGCCTTGAATCGTGTCCTTTTCCTTTACTGCTGTAGTTCCTGCAAATGACTGTTTCCTACAGTATAAGCATACAACTGGAAGCCAACTTCATCCTAAATTGCATCTTTAGCTACTCAAGTTAAAGAAATGTGTGTGTTTGTGTGTGTGTGTGTGTGTGTGTGTGTTTGTGTGTGTGTGTGTGTGTGATAGAGAGAGCGAAATAAAGAGAGAAAGAAAGAGAAAAAGAGAGAAAGAAAGAGATAAAGAAAGAGAGAAAGAAAGAGAAAAAGAAAGAGAGAGAAAGAAAGAAATGTATTGGTATGGATATTTTAAATGTGGAGTAGTCCTGCATGCTGAGCTCATGGCAGTGCTGGTGTTTAAGTGAAAAGTGCTTGTGACTCCTGCGGTGAATGTGTGTGTCTCTTGATTTGCCATCAGGTTATCGAAGTTGCAAGTGTAGCTGGGTGTACAGCTTTGTGAGTAGCTGTGTCTGTAGCTGTGTGTGTAGCTGTGTCTGTAGCTGTGTGTGTAGCTGTGTCTGTAGCTGTGTGTGTAGTGCATCTGCAGCTTCATCTGTAGCTGTGTGTAGCTGTGTGTGTAGCTGTGTGTGTAGCTGTCTCTGTAGCTGTATGTGTAGCTGCATGTGTAGCTGCGTGTGTAGCTGCGTGTGTAGCTGCATGTGTAGCTGCATGTGTAGCTGCGTGTGTAGCTGCGTGTGTAGCTGCATGTGTAGCTGTGTGTGTAGCTGCGTGTGTAGCTGCGTGTGTAGCTGCGTGTGTAGCTGTCTCTGTAGCTGCATGTGTAGCTGCATGTGTAGCTGCGTGTGTAGCTGCGTGTGTAGCTGCGTGTGTAGCTGCGTGTGTAGCTGCATGTGTAGCTGCATGTGTAGCTGCGTGTGTAGCTGCATGTGTAGCTGCATGTGTAGCTGCGTGTGTAGCTGCGTCTTAGCTGCATGTGTAGCTGCGTGTGTAGCTGCGTGTGTAGCTGTGTGTGTAGCTGCGTCTTAGCTGCATGTGTAGCTGCGTCTTCTTGTGTGTGTGTAGCAGTGAGGAATTCAGCTGGCTACATTTTCTTCATACTGTCCCCTTTGATCTCACTGAAGCTTTTATCTTTCTCCTGGGTCATACCACACACACACACACAAACCAACACTCCCTCCAAATCCCAATGAGAGAAGGTTCAGATGAATAGTTGTCAGGTGGGACTTGTTTTCGCCTCTGGCACTTAAGAGTTTGAACTCCCCTGTGTGTGAGTGAGAGAGAAATACAAGAACTAAGATACACACAGTGATGGTTAAGTTAGGCGATGTGTTTATGTGTGTGTGCACACGTCTGCATGAGTGAGTGAGGGAGAGACAGAGAGAGAAACAGAGAGAGTGACAGAAAGAGTGTGTATGCGCGTGTGTGTATGTGTTTGTGTGTGTGTAAGACAGCAAGAGAGAGAGAGAGAGAGAGAGAGAGAGAGAGAGAGAGAGAGAGAGAGAGAGAGAGAGAAAGAGAGAGAGAGAGAGAGAGAGAAAGTGATGATGATGGATTTGTGTGTGGTTCTTTGTCAGATCAGGCATCAGGACACAATGCCAGTGATTAGACAGAAGCAGCTGACCAGTGAGCAGCAGTACAGTGAACTGTCCTCTAAAGCAGCCAGAGCAGCTGGAGCAGCCAGCCCAGGTGGAGAGCAGACAGACAGCCAGAGCAGCTGGAGCTCAGCCCAGGTGGAGAGCAGACAGACATGAAGCACTTGGGAGACACATATCCTGTAGTTAGTAGAACATGTTAAGAATGTAGGAGATATACACAGTATACAGAAAACTGGAGACAGGCCTACTGTTCCTAGTCAGCTATGTAAACATGTCTGATCACTGTTTAGTATTCAAAATATGCATTGATACCATTATGGTCTGTGCAGTGAACCAATGTGAAATATCCTACATTAATACATTTAGATTTTTTTTGACTATATGTAATTTTGCTGTGCATAAACAGTCTCTTGTGTTTATGTTTATTTACGTGTCTATCATTATATTTACGTGTGAGAGAGGGAGATGGAGGGAAAGAGAGTCTATATATTATATATACACATACATGATGTAACATTGGTTAACAATAAACACTAAAACAACTACAACACGGAATCAATTAAATGCGTGGAAGTTTATCATCTAATTCAGTTTGTTTTATTTTACTTCTAAAGGTCTCCTTCGATATTATGCTTCTCTGTGGCTCCAAACACAAACAGTCTACAAACAGCGCGCCACTTACTGTCAGAAACACCCTTTTTCTACTGTCAGAAACACTATCCTCTAAGTTTTAAAAACACACCGGAGCTCGGCCTTCGGCACCGTTAACGGGACTGCATCTCCGTTCCCATGACCGAATATCTATAGGAAACTTTCCCCCAGCATTCTCCTGGATTGTATTTTATCTCAGTTGAATTGACTTCGTTTAAACTTTAATAAAAACCTACCTTTACTGTCTTCTAACGTCGGACAGGCACTTTGGTAAAGTCGTGTTCCATGGTTTCGACTTGGTGGAGTTTTTCTCCCCCGGACCTCCTGGATTTACTTTAGGGAGACTGTTGAAGCAGGCACGGTTAAGAGCCATGTACTGAGCCCACGGGGATGCGCTGCTATTGGCTGAGCCCACGGTACTGCACTTCCATTGGCTGAGCCAGCTGTCAATCAGGACCTGTAACGGGATTAACGAGCGAGGTCCCGGTCCACATTGCATGTCACATTTAGCCCTGAGACAAATCCACCTGTTGAGTATTTTAGTGGATCTTTCACAGGATTATTTATATCTGGTGTGCGGGGGATGTTACTGTAAGTGTAGACTGATCATCTAGGTGTGGAAACACACGGGGTTTGTATCACAATCAGAATCAATTAGGATCAGTATACTTTATTAATGAGGTCAAATCATCAGAATCAGAATGGGGGTTTATTCGCTTTGCAAGATTAACAAACATAGAATTCACTTTGGCAGGAATGAGCAAACATAGAACATATATGTGGCATACTAATAAAATAAAAAAATGAATACAATGTAAAATACACTACAGTACCCATGTGTGTGTATGTGTGTGTTTGTGCACCTGGGTAGCGTCAGTTGGTTGTTAGAGTTAGGGAAATATGTGTGGGCGTATGCGTGTGTGGGCGTGTGTGAGCACAG
>CM059301.1:9050000-9072500 GCA_030340665.1 Neosalanx taihuensis
TGAGATATGAAGTATTGATCTGTTCTAAATGTAACATCTCCGGCCTCAGCTCCCAGCATGCCAGTGAAGCTCAGATGAGATGACGAAGCTCAAGAAGCGGACACACATGGTCATTGTGAAATGGTCACATTTAATGAACAACCTCTTATTGTATATACAGCTATAAAATAACCCTGGATGCAGGTTACAGAGTCTAAAGCTAATACATACATCATTAAATAATAAACTTTCTTCATGTTAAAGGTACATATCATAGTTTACAAAATAGGATCAAGGAGAATTAAGCAATTATGAACGCCTGTAAAACAAAACTAAGGTCGTGGAAGAGTCGTCTTATTTTTATCATAAACACACACATTAGCACAACAGGAGTCCTCCGATAACAGAATATTAACGTGTGATCTTGGCTATTAAACGCAAAACTGGAAAAAACGTGTTTTTTTATTCTTTTTTTTTTTTTTCAAAGGCAATGGAATCAAAAAGCAAAGTGATGTTTGAGCTGCGAGCTCGAGCCTGTTCCAGAAGACCAGCAAAGCTCTCTGAACTAAACTGTCTATATGATAGCCCTCTGGTACAAACCGGTCTAGTCCGGTCCGGTCCAGTCCAACAGCTCTCTCATCCAATGGATTTCCACAGTCCCGTCTCCGTGGCGATGCACAGAACATAGAGCAAACTCAAGGATACAGAATCATGATTGACTCCTCCAGAAAAATGTCGTTCCCGTGCGTGTGTGTGTGTGTGTGTGTGTGCACCTATGTATGTGTGTGTGTACGTGGCAGCCATGGCTAGAATCAAGAGTCTTCAGGTGTCGTCCCCCCACCCCCCCACCCCCCCCACACCCCCCCACCCCTCCCTCTCCACCCCCTCTTTTCACCACACACACACACACACACACACAGGCAAGAAGCGAAGGATCGTGAGAGAGTGGGTCTGTTCCATGTCTTTGGCATGATGAGTCAGCTGTATGTCACTGCACATGATGACGAAGGATTCTAGAAGTGGAGTTCCACACATCGCTGTGGGGGGGGGTGGGTGGGGGGGGGAGGAGAGAACGTTGGGAGGATGAAGCAGAGATGAAGCGGCTCAACGGTGAGAAAAGAGCGACGATGAGGAGGACTTCCTTCCTTGTGCTGGCTTGCAGGGGTCTCGTTCACTCTCGTTAGTCCAGACCACTGACTTCCTGTCCACAGGTCCTTGGCTTCCTGTATCTGTGTATCGACGGGGACGCTACTTCCTCTAGAGGGCGCTGTGTTTATTTTTAATCTTTTAAAACTTTGACGTGGTCTTTTTTTTCTACTTGACTTTAGTGAGAAACTTGAATTAAATTATCAATGCACAATATCCATAACCATGTGCAAAATAGACATAGAACAGATCCTTTACTTCTTCCACAGGAATGAGACAATTCTATCTAAGAGAGAGAGAGAGAGAGAGAGAGAGAGAGAGAGAGAGAGAGAGAGAGAGAGAGAGAGAGAGAGAGTGGGTGTTAAAGGGCAATAAAGGTGATAAACCCAAGTACTAATAACACTTTTCACAATTTTAGAACTACAGACAATTAGACTGGCAGATGTTAATAGGGGTTGTGAATTGGGTTTGCTTGTGTGTGTGTGTGTGTGTGTGGGGGGGTGGGGGGGGTGGGGGGGGTGAGAGTGTGTTTATTCATGATTAACAACCTGACATTTTCCTATTCCACTGAGGGAGCAAATGAAGATACTGAGTTGACATTCCTGTAATTGCCAAACATATGATTGCATATCTGAGCTGAGTTGTGTCTGTGCCTGTCAGGGGTCTGTGTCTGTCAGGGGTCTGTGTCTGTCAGGGGTCTGTGCCTGTCAGGGGTCTGTGTCTGTCAGGGGTCTGTGTCTGTCAGGGGTCTGTGCCTGTCAGGGGTCTGTGCCTGTCAGGGGTCTGTGCCTGTCAGGGGTCTGTGTCTGTCAGGGGTCTGTGCCTGTCAGGGGTCTGTGTCTGTCAGGGGTCTGTGCCTGTCAGGGGTCTGTGTCTGTCAGGGGTCTGTGCCTGTCAGGGGTCTGTGCCTGTCAGGGGTCTGTGCCTGTCAGGGGTCTGTGCCTGTCAGGGGGCTTTCTCCTCTCTAATCTCTCCTCTCTCCTCTCTCCGTTCTTCTGTCTCTTTCTCCTCCTCCCTACTCTCTCCTCCCTCCTCTCTCCTTTCTCCTCTCTAATCTGTCCTCTCTCCTTTCTCCTCTCTCCTTTCTCCTCTCTAATCTCTCCTCTCTCCTCTCTCCTTTCTTCTGTCTATTTCTCCTCCTCCCTACTCTCTCCTCCCTCCCCTTCCCTGTCTCCTCTCCTCCCTGCTCCCTCCTCTCTCCTCTCCTCCCTCCTCCCCTCTCACCTCTCTCATATCTCTAATTCAACACGACTGTATTACCACAAGGAATGTCACAGAGGGCGGCACAGACCCCCTACAGAAGCTCTCTCCTCGCTGCGCTGTGTCCAGGTGAGCTGACCCATCACACCTTCAGGTGATCGATAGGAGCAATGTCACGCTGCAACGACAGACATCGACACGGTAACCGTCGTCATAGCAACTCACCACATGATGACAAGCAGCAGCGTAGCCGCCAGCAGCAGGCAGGATGACCAGAGGGGGCTCGGTCTGGAGGCGGCACCGTCCACAGCTCTGCCCACCTGCGGCTCTGCAGAGGGAGGGGCGGTAGAGGGCGTGGTCTCTGTGGGGGACAGACAGGCCGCGCAGCCAATAAGAACACAGCAACGTCGCAGAGATAAGGTCAAGGAGCCAAATGCAGAACAGAGTTGGCAGCTTAAGAACCTCTTCTCATCCTCCTCAGCAAACAGAAGCTTAAGAACCTCTCTCATCCTCCTCAGCAAACAGAAGGAGAGATCTCTCTCTTGTTGCTATGGCGGCTCTGGAGCGCAGGCTAAGCTATTGGGCCCCGGAGTTGAAATCACATTCATGACTGCGAACGTTCAGCAATATTTTTCAGCTATTAATGAAAGCTGTGCTCTGGTGAGGAGGCCGCTGCTGTTTGTGCGGAGCAGTGAGGTGTGAAATGAATCGAGACAAACGTATACATCAAATCTAACATTACACTTCCCTCTTTGGCGGGGGTAACTGTTGTTCTCAAATGAACTCAGTAAAATATGTTTAAACAACGAGGTGGAAGAGGAGGGGGAGAACGTGCACGCGAGAGAGAGAGAGAGAGAGAGAGAGAGAGGAGAGGGAGAGAGAGAGAGAGAGAGAAAGAGAGAGAGGGAGAGGGAGAGAGAGAGAGAAGAGAGAAAAGAGAGAGAGGGAGAGAGAGAGAGAGAGAGAGAGAAAGAGAGGGAGAGAGAGAGAGAGAGAGAGAGAGGGAGAGGGAGAGAGAGAGGAGAGAGAGAGAGAGAGGGAGATGAGAGAGAGAGAGAGAGAGAGAGGAGAGAGAGAGAGAGAGAGAGAGAGAGAGAGAGAGAGAGAGAGAGAGAGGGGAAAGAGGATGTTTTTGTGAGTGGGAAAGAGATATTTACAGAACCTTAGCTATTTACAGAACGCCACTTAACAGGGATTGTCATTGGCTGTCTGATCAGCTGAGCCCCGCCCCTTAGCGATGGGCTGGGGACAGGAGAGACGTACGGAGGTAGGGAGGGAGGCAGGTAAGGAGAGAGGTGGGGGGGGGGGAAGAGGGGTGGGAGGGGAGGGGGAGAGGGGGAGAGGGAGGGAGAGAGTTGGGGTGGGGGAGAGTGTAGTCATACTGTCAGAAACAGCATTGGAATCCTAACAAGCTGCTTACCAGGGACGCACTGTGGGGCTACGGGGGGGGGGGGGGGGGGGTGGGGGGGGGAGGCAGAGAAAAGAAGACGTTATGGAGGGCCACGGAAAAACCATGAGAGAGAGAAGGAGGGAGGCAAAAATGTCATCTCTTTCCAGATGGAGGGATAATTGGTGCGATACGAAGGAAAATGACAAGAATGAAGAAGGACTATGTGTGCCCACGTGTGGGGAGGAGGACGGAGAGCGTGCGAGGTGTGTGCAGGCGCCGTGGAGTCTCCAGCAGGGGGCAGCGTCAAGCTGATCGGGCTGGGGTAGGGGAGGGAGCCTTGAATGACCGAGAGGAGGAGGGGGGTGGGGTCAGGGGGAGTGAGCGGGGGGGGGGGGGGGGTGTCCAGGCGTGTACCTATGGGATGTCGGCCTCCGTGGTGGAGGTGATCTGTTTGTGCTGGTCCATCCAGGGGGTGGCGTGCACCGCCCACGCTCCAGTCGCTCCAGGTGCCGATCTCCGTGTCCCTTGGCTGCCACCTGGATGATGTACTCCTTCCCCACGTACGCGTCGTGATGGTGTGGGAGGTGCTGTCCGACAGCTCCACCTAGCAGCCAATTCACACGAGAGAGAGAGAGAGAGAGAGAGAGTCAGGAACGCCACAGGGGATGGGCCCCCGATCAGCCAATGAGAAGGTCGTTTAGGGAGATGGAATCTCTCTCCCTGTTTTGCATTTAAACAACTGAAATCATCCAGCTGAAAAAAACGGGTGGATGAGGGATGAGCGAGCACGCCTAAATGCATGCGCACGCTCACACGGGCGGCACGCACGTCCATCCGCACGGCCCTGAGTGATGAGGTCAAGGTGAGCCTCAGGCACGATGGCCAGGTGGAAGGGATTCATTCAAAGGGAATTAAGCTGATGCAGCCACAACAGCTGAGAAGAGAGGAGGGGAGAGGGAGGGAGGGGGAGGGAGAGGAGAGGGGGGAGAGGAGGGGGAGAGAGGAGGGGAGGGGAGAGAGGAGGGGAGGGGAGAGGAGGGGGAGAGGAGAGGAGGGGAGAGGAGGGGAGAGAGGAGAAGCGCCGAGAGGAGACAGGAGAGGAAAGAACGGGTAGGAGTAGAGAGGAGAGGAACAAGAGGTTTTGACAAAAGAAAGAGAGTAACGGATTTGTGGTGGAGGAGAACAGAGAGAGAGGTGTAGGGGAGGAGGAAAACAAGAAAGTGACTCATCCTGGTGATCCATCACTACTATCTTCCTCCTCCTCTCCCTCTCTCTCCTCTCTCCCTCTCTCCCTCTCTCCCTCTCTCCCTCTCATCCTCTCTCCTCCCTCCCTCCCTCCCTCCCTCCCTCCTCCCTCCCTCCCTCCCTCCCTCCCTCCCTCTTCTTTATCTCTCTCTCTCCCTCTCCCTCTCCCTTCCTGTCTCTCCCTTTCTCTCTCCATCCTTTCCGTCTTTGTCTCTTTCTCCTGCTCTCTCTCTCTCCCACTCTCTTTCTCTCCCCCTGCTCTTCCAGCTCCCCCTCGCTTCAGCAGAACCAAGCAGAGGAGCAGGAGGAAATACGAAAGCAGCTTCCTCCACAACAACCACTCACATTGCCTGACCTGTGAGTAAGCGTGAACTGGTGCTATAATGCTACAGGAATAACTGTGTTCGGTTTGACATTTACATTTTAATGGAAGTCCTTCTTCCATAATTGTCTGACATTGTGTTGTCCACTAAGACAATCACAAAAGCAAAAACACACACACATTTAATCGCACAACAAATCCTGTCTGACTACAGGAGAGCAGCAGATCTGACATCATGACACAAGTGTTAACCAATCAGCAGCAAGAGTACTTGAACTAAAAATGTCTGGACTGGCAGGGAATCAAGGTGTGTTTGTTTGTGTCTGTGAGGTAAGTGTTTGTGTGCGAGTGTTTGTGTGTGTGTCTGTGTGGGCGAGTGTTTGTGTGTGCGTGTGAGTGTTTGTGTGTGTGTCTGTGTGGGCGAGTGTTTGTGTGTGCACGAGTGTTTGTGTGTGTGTGTGTGTGTGTGTGTGTGTAGTTGGGGTAGATGCTGGCATGCCTGCCCAGCCTTCCTGGCTTTCTAAGGTCAACTTTACCCAGAATTCCCTAACGAAGGTCAAACTCCCACAATCCCAGACTGAGACTGCAGCGGATCGTCCCTGTTTTACCCACAAAACCAACACTCTGTCTCCACCCTAACCCTCAGCAGGGGCAACCCCTCTGACCTGAGCAAACACATGCAGCACAAACACACACACGCACACACACACGCACACACACACGCACACGCACACACCACACACACACACACGCACACACACACCGCACACGCACACACACACACCACGCACACACACACACGCGCACACACACACCCACACACACACACACACGCACACACACACACACACACGCACACACACACGCACGCGCACACACACACACACACACACACGCACACGCACACACACACGCACACGCACAAACGCACACGCACACACACGCGCACACACACACCCACACACACAAACACACACACGCACACACACACACGCGCACACACACACACACGCGCACACACACACCACCCACCACACAAACACACACACACACGCACACACACACACACAGACCGGGCAGGGCTAAAACCATGTTTCTTGATGGTCTATATTTGGTACAAAAAAACATTCTACCTTTAGTGGCTTCATGAATTATTCACTTTACCCAACAACATTAAACAGCAGGTTTGACACAGACGCATGTGTGTGTGTGTGGTGTGTGTATATGTTGGTATTGATGCCTGTTTGTTTGTATACGTGTGTGTCTATTTGCATCTGTGGTTTGGCTTTTAGAGAGAGAGTGTGTGTGTGTGTGTGTGTCTCTGTGAGGGTAATTTGTAGATTTTCTGTAATTTACAGCCAGTGTTTTTCCCTCCTGTGGAGAGTTCATTTCCTTAAGTCACTGCCTCTAATTTACAGCGGGACTGGTGCTGCTATGCAAGAACACACACACACACACACGCAGTTCCCCGTGACGCTGGTATAGAACCCTCCCCTTCTTTTTCGATCTGTCTTTTCATTTCTTCTAGTTCAATTCTCCCTCCTTTCGCATGGTTTCCCTACGCGCCTCTCTCCATCGCTATCAGTGTCAGCTCTTCTCTCTCGTCATCGCTCTCTTACTCTCTCTCTCTCTCTCGCTCTCTTTCATCGATACGTTTTCTCTGCTTCATCCCTCTGTCTCTTCTCTCCTCTTCCTCACCGCTCCCCCCCCCCCGCCTCCCCCCTTCCCCAGCTCAGTTATGGCTCAGTTTAACGCTCTCTTTATCTTCAAAGCGCCCGGTAAGACCGACACGTGGGGGCGTGTCAGCGCCCCGACAGGAGGACACGACAGGCCTTCTCAGTACCCTCCGCTCCTCTGCACACTCACACCGAGCACGCCTGCATGTGCGCTGCATGTGTGTGGGAATGGGCATCGCCAGAGTGTGACTCTGTAGGTAAGAATGTGAGTAGAAGTGTGCGTTTGTATGTGTGTTTATGCGTGTGTGTGTGTGTGAATTTGTAAGGGCTGTTTACACCCTGCCACCATGGACCATCCAGCATATCCCATCATGCACCCTGCCAAGCCTGCATCTGACCTTATCAACGTTCCTTCCTGTTCCAGGGGTAAACAAACGTCAGATAAAGCGTTTCCAGGGAGACGGATCTGCTGTTGCTGCCAGGGGAGCCATAAAGCATTCAGCATGGGCGCATCGGAACACACTGCTTTCTTTCTCTGCCAGCTCACCAGCACATCCTTCAGTACATGTGTGTGTGTGTGTGTGTGTGTGTGTGTGTGTGTGCGTGCGCCCGCTCGCTGTTGCGTTTGCGCGGCTCTGAAAGTTTGCGTGTCTATGTGCGTACGTGCAGGTCTGGGAAGTTGCGAGATAACGCACATGCATCGACTAGCCCGTGTTGACCGATACCCTTCACCCTTCTGGGATGAGCAGGCAGGCGGTGTGGGGATATGGATCCTCTATTTAGATTCATAAATGCATAAATGATCACAATGAAGATGGGGGGGGTGTAGTTGGGTATGGGGGGGTGCTTTGTTTTCTGCCCTATTCTGGTTGAATAGCATAGCAATTACCCCCCACCCCTTCTCCACCACCCCCCCTTCTCCACCACCCCCCTCCTCCGGGAGACAAAGCCTGTAAGAAGGCGGCACACAAGCAGCGCTTTGGACGTGCTTCCAAAACTCCTTATAAAATATGCACCGCATACGAACAACGGCAAATCTCATTATTAAACATGTATGAAGCGGTAGAGACCAGCGCACCAGAGAGCCAGGGGAGAGAATGAACCAGTCTCCAGGGTTAAATGTCGGGCAGATCCTCTCCATTATCCTCCCTCTCTCTCTCTCTTCCTGCTGCTTCCGCTGACGGTGACAGGAGAGAGTGTCTGGTGGATGGAAAACGCACGCTCTACATAGCCGATACGGGTGTCATCAGAATCCCCTGTCAATCTAAAGAGACCCCCTCCGATCTCAGTCCCAACCCCTCCCCACCTTCCCCCCAAGCAAACCCCCCCCCCCCGCCCCCCTCCTGTCCACCCTGAGGAGAACACTGCAGCTTGACTGAAGCCTATTGCTATGTAAATAACAGCTTTGACAAACTATATTCTTTCATCCGAGCCCAACATTCCAGAAACTGGCTGAGTATCAGGGTTTAACGGGGCTATCCTCGCCATGCTGGTCCCCCCCCCTCTCCCCCCCCCCCCCCCCCACACACACACACACCATTCTCGCCCTCTCTCTCATCCTCCTATGCCTTCTTCTCTTTTTTGGACTCCTTCCCTGTCCAACACACACACAGCCTCCGCGCCGGTGGCTGTCATATCTCAGGAAACGTCCGGAAACCCATGTAGCTCCAATTCAGATCCACATGGGCACCCAGACACTGGGTTGACCTCTGGATCCTCTCTCTCTCACACACACACACACACACACACATACACACACACACACACACACACACACACAGGAAGACAGACACACACACACCTCCAGACACACACACACACAGGAAGACAGACACACACACCTCCACACACACACACACAGTGGTCTGCTCCAGATATAATCCCATCTCTAGTGAGTCGTCTTGACAGGCTGGCCATGCATGACTGTCTCTAATTGCTCACGACCAGCACTCATCACAGCAGAGGACGCCTGTCTAAAACTAGACCCCCCCCCCCCCAGACCCCTGCACACACACACACACACACACACACACATACACACACACATATTCAAATACACAATGCAGGAGTGGAGACAGGGGCGGATCTAGAAAATTTTACATGGGGGGGGCAAAGGGGTGGCAAGAGGTCTTGGCAGGGGGTCATGGGACAACAGTACGTGGGCAGCTGGGGGGGGGGGAGGCTCTCAAGTTGGGGGTGGCTGCCCCCCCCCCCTTGCACCCCCGTAGATCCGCCCTGAGTGGAGAAGGAATATGAGGAACGTAGTGACAAAGAGCAGGGGAAGGAGGGAGAGGAAGAGAGAGGAGGAGAAGGCGGATGAGGAAAAGAGCTGAGGGGAGGAGGGCAAAGAGTAGAGGGAGGACATGAAAAACCACAGGAATGAAGAAAAAAGGAGAAGAGGGGGAGGAAGAGAGGAGGAGGAAGAGGAGAGGAAGAGGGGAGGAGAGAGGAAGAGGAGGAGGAGAGAGAGATGACGAGTTTGGAACAGTTGATGAGTGCTCTGTGGTGAACAGAGAGCCAATTAGGCGCCACTTCCTGCAGCTGATGGCTGATTGGCTGGAGGACTGACCAGGCTAGATAAGACCTGTCAGTCACTCTAATGAGACCTCACACACACTCTCTCAGACTCTCACACACCACACTGACACACACACACACACACACACACACACACACACAGATGCATTCACAGAGGAACACATGCACACACACGTCGAATTATCAACAGGATTCTGGTCAGCGTTATAACCGTCTGTACTTTCCTGGATAGAATTGTTGTATTTACGGTAGTCCTAAACACAGCAGCCAATCACAGACACATTTATAAACAATTCAACCAATTACAAGGCGGAGCGTTTTACAGTATCGTCACTCTCAGACAGCTGGCCTTCGCTGTTTCAGCTCGGACCTCAAGTCCTTCGCTTCATGTTGGCCCAGACTGCCTCACAAAGAACGCTCCCACAGCGTCACCGAGGGAACAGGAAGCCAGCAGAACTGCTTCCTGCTCGACAGAGGACTCCGACACGGCTAAGAGCTCAGGGTGACCTTCTAGGGCTGCCGGGACGGTGATTGAGAGCAACCTGTGAACGCTGCTGATTGGAGGAAAGCTGACCCTGTGAGTTATCCTGAGGACAAAGCTCCAGTGTGTGTGTGTGTGTGTGTGTGTGTGTCTCACATCTCTGTCTGGGTTTGTGTGGATGTGTTAGCGTGTGTGTGTGTGTGTGTTTGGATGACAGCTCAAGGATAGGTCCACTTGATAGATCAATCGATAGGAGCAGAGATGAGCGCATCACATCCATTTGTCACAATTTCACCTCTCATGAAATCTGCTCTCCCAACAAAATACCAGCAGCAGCAACACCAGCCCGTCCCTCCAATCACCTGCCTCTCCTGGCTGGGGGGGGCGGGGCTTTCTATTTCCGTCTCTACTCTGTCTCTACTCATGAAGATGAAGCATCTATTTCGAGCTCTGCGGATGAAGACGGAACATCTGTTCTGCGTCTATTGGTGTGGAGGACTATCTATTCTGATGCTTCTATCTGCTTTCAGGGCCTGTGCTGGTGGACCGAGGGCCTGGGTGAAAGAGCCTCCTCTCCAGCCTCTGTCTCCAGTGTTCATCTCATGAATGATTGAAGAGAGCAACAGAGGCAGAGAGCAGGAGGATCGCTCAGAGACAGTACAGACACCAGGTTCGTCTTATGATGAATGAGCTGTCTGCTCGTGT
Organism: Neosalanx taihuensis; assembly: GCA_030340665.1. Lineage (NCBI taxonomy): Eukaryota > Metazoa > Chordata > Actinopteri > Osmeriformes > Salangidae > Neosalanx > Neosalanx taihuensis. Next base: position 9,060,683 of record CM059301.1, read on the forward strand.
GTGGGGGTGTACAGTTCCCTTCGCCGGGACCCTCGAAGAGCAGATCCTAACAGGGCTGCACGCACACACACACACACCTACACACACATCCAGGCACACAGCTACACACACACACACACACACACACACACACACACACACACACACGCACATCCAGGCACACAGCTACACACACGCACACACACACACACACACACACACACACACCTACACACACATCCAGGCGCACAGCTACACACACACACACACACACACACACACACACACACCACACAACACACACCTACACACACATCCAGGCACACAGCTACACACACACACCACACACCACACACACCTACACACACATCCCAGGCGCACAGCTACACACACACGCACTCACACACCGACACCTACACACACGCGCGGCGCGCACACACGCACCCGCACTCAAGCACACACAGACGCACATACACATTTACATACTCCAACACACACACATACACACATGCACACCATGAACTGGAAGTGTGTGTATGTGTCCATAAATGAAAGAGAGAGAAAAGAGGGGAAAAGAGGTCGGCTGGTCGGCAGATGAAAAGATGAGAGTTTTGTTTGAGCTTGTGTGCGTGTGAATGCGGGTGTGTGCGTGTGAATGCCAGCATGGTTTTGTGCGCATGCGAACGTGTTGTGACTGTGTGTGTGAACGTGTGCGTGTGTGTGTGTGTGCGAAGGCGGGCTTGCCCCGCTGGGGGGGTGGGGAATTGGGGGGGCTCTGTGCCCCTCAGGAGTGACATGTGAGAGGGGCCTGCTGAATGGTGCTCAGCCCCTTCTGTCTCCAGCACGTCCAGGCAGACAGCTAGCAGCACACTGCAGCCCTGCCAGCCGCCTGCTATTGATCCCTGTAAGTGACTTCTGGCACACACACAAAGACCATTAATACCCCTGGTTCGTGCGTGTGTGGGGGTGTGTGTGGAGGAGGGGTGATGGTGGGGGGGGGGGGGGGGGGGGTTGCAGAGTGTAGGACAAAAGCCGGGGGGATGAAAATGCGGGGGTAAATGCAGGGAGGAGAATGTGAGGCCCTGTTTGCAGATTAAAGACGCAGGGTTCAGAGTCTGCCTCTCTCCCTCCATCCTTCCATCCATCCTCCCTCCCTCTCTGCTCTCCTTCCCCCTCTCTCTCACGCTTCCTCTCTCCAGGATGCTCTCTCTCCAGTGTGTCTCCATGTTGGTGTCACAGTTCCTGTGTGTGTGCCTGGTTTTGCGGTTTGCCCACTGCCCAGCCGTGCCAACTCCATTCTAGTTCAGTCCAGTCTTGACCAGTTTGGTCCGGTTCAGTCCGGTCAGGTCCAGTCCAGTATATTCTAGTTCAGTATTTTCAGATTTCAGTCCAGTCTGGTCCAGTCTAATCTTCTCCCAGCGGTGTGTTCGATGGCGTTGTCATCCTGACAGAGGTCAGACACCTGGTTCTCATTTCAGCACTGAGGGAGAGAGCGATCAGCTTTCAAGCTCTCACACTGTCTCACACACTCACCACACTCACTCACTGACTCACACACACACACACACACACACACACACACTCACTCACTGACTCACACACACACACTCACTCACTGACTCACACACACACACACACACTCACTCACTGACTCACACACACACACTCACTCACTGACTCTCACACACACACACCACACACACATCACAACACACACACACACACACTCACTCACTCACTCACTGACTCACACACACACACTTCACTCACTGACTCACTCACACACACACACTCACTCACTGACTCACACACACACACACACACACACACACACACACACACACACACACAACACACGTAACAGCACTCCAAACCGACAGACACCTTGATTGATCACCCGCTATGCAGCGGGAATGCTGATTACAATAGGGCACGTTTAGTTTTTCTTGTTCTCCGGAACATTATCGTTTGGTTCTGATCCGCAGCGCTAATATGCTGATATTCTGATATTCTGAAAACACACATGGTATTCTAATGACATTCTAACCATATACCTTGACATTATGTCGACCTAACGACGTTCCACAGGCAGTTATCCCTCCTGCCAGTCATTAGCATGTCATTATGTATTCATGAGGGGCTGTTTGGCTGAGCTGTGATTGACAGTTTGGGGGGGGGTGTCACATTCCATCGCCTCTCAGAGGGGCTACACGTGAACGCTGGTCGTGTTCTGGAATTCTGGTGTTGTGGCGTTCTCAGCGGTCTGAGCGCCCTGCGGATTGTGGGGTTTCTGGGGTGATGGGAGGGGGGGCCCCGGTGTCGGGGTCTCCCTGCAGGGGGCTGGACTCACATGCTGCCACTGCTCCCGGATGAGGGGGCGGTACCGCAGGAAGTACTTGAGCGGGAAGCTGTCGACGTCAGGCCAGGTGGACGGACCTCTGCCAGGTGACCTCCAGGCGCCGCACGTTGTTGGGCAGGTGCGTGGCCACCCACGCGCTCAGGGGGGTCCGGCTTCACTGCAGGCCGCGGGGGGGGGGGGAATATTACCGATTTAGTATATTCACATACTTAAGAAGCATGAGGTATGTATACATAAAACATGATTTTGCTGTGTGTGTGACAGAGAGAGATAAATAGAGAGAGAAAGAAAGTAAGAGACACAAAGTGAGAGAGATCGAGAGAGCGAAAGAGAGGATAGAGAGAAAAAGAGAAAAAGAGAGAAATAGAAATAGAGAGAGAAAGAAAGAGAGTGAGAGACATAAAGAGAGAGAGCCCAGTCAGTGGATCAGCCGTGCTCATGGTTGCGGTCGGCTGGTGGGCGGGGCGGGGCGGGGCGGGCAGCTCCAGTCCTACCTATGGCGGACTCCTCGAAGGTGATGACAGTGAAGTTGTGGCCCAGGACGTTGGTTGCCGTGATGTTGACCCTGTAGGGGAAGCTGGAGAAAACCTCGGGGAAACGCACGTGGCAGCGGTTCTTGTGGACGGCGTCCCTCTGAGCCTCCAGAGGCTTCCCATTGTGTCTGGGGGGGGGGGGGGGGGAGGAGGGGAGGGGAGGGTGTGAGAGAGAGTTGGGGAGAGAGAGAGAAAGGGAGGTGTTGGGTGGGGGGGTGACACAGGGAGAGAAATAGAGAGAGACGGAGAGAGGACAGAAAGAGAGAGGGGGGTGGGGGGGGGGGGGAGGGGGGGAAGGCAGGGGGTGATGTCATGTTACTCCAGCAGCTGTGTAAGGAGCAGCAGTGGCCTGGAGGCTGGGGTCTGCGGAGCGGAGCCCGGAGCCCAGCCCCCAGGCAGGGACGACACAGGGATTAGACCCTCTTTCTCCTCCCTCCCCTCCCCTCGGTCTGTTCCCCCTCCTCCCTCCAACCCCATCCTCTTCCTCTCTCCATTGTGCTTTGACCTTTACTTCCTCAACCCCTCTTCTTCCCCACTTCCACCTCGTCTCTATTCTCCCCCCTCTTCTTTCTCCCCCTCCTGTCATCCATCCACTCTCTATTCACCGCTCCTCTTCCCCTTCCCTCTCCCCAGTGACCCTCCCCCCCCCTCACCTTATCTCTCTCCTCATCTTCCTCCGTCCTCTCCTGTATCTCCCTCCCCCCCCCTCCCCATCTTCCCTCTCTCCTCATCTTCCCTCTCTGCTCTCCTGTCTCTCCTCCCTCCCCCTTCTCGCCCCTGCTTCTTCTTGATGTCTAGTGTCTGCCTTCCAGGCATAGACCCATCACACGTCCTACTACAGCCTTTATGTGTACACACACACACACACACACACAACACTTACTGGACGTCCACCAGGAAGTCTGTGGGTATGTAGTGGGATGCTGCAGGTGCCAGCTGCAGTAGAAGCCTTTAGGGTAGGTGTTGACCTGCACGTCACGCTGGGCTCTCTGGGGTGGCTGGACAGGAGGGGGTGGAGGGGTGAGAGAAGGGGGTGAGAGGGGGTGGAGGGGTGAGAGAAGGGGGTGAGAGGGGGTGGAGGGATGAGAGAACAATTTGTCAGCCTACCGTTTTCGTAATTTGCAAAAAATATCATCAGCATTGTAATTGTCTCAGCCTGAGAGGTTGCTCTGCAGGGGGTACATTACAAGAGTAAAGACAAGGTGTCACACTGGGGGGGCGGGGGCGGGGGGGGTGGGGGGGGGAGGTGACAGGAGAGGAGAAGCAGCTCTGCCGTTCACAATCAACTCCTCTTCTCCTCTCTTTCCATCTCTCCCCAGCCCTCTCTCCTCCCCCCTTACCCCCCCCCCCCCCCTTTTCCCATCAACCCCTCCTCTCCCACCTCTCTACCTCCCCCCCTCCCCGCTCCCCCCCCCTCTCCCCTCTCTCCCCCTCTCTCCAGCGAAGCGAACTCATGGCCTCCCAAATTGAAACTGATGACTTGTGCCGGTTGCCTAGGAGATGCAAACCATTACACACTTCCTGTCTGGTGCCCTGTGAAAGCAGGCAAGCTTGGCACCACACACACACGCACGCACACACACACACACACACACACACACACACACACACACACACAAACACACACTTTATATCTATGGTCTCCTCTCCACTGAGTGTGTGTATTTCCCTCGTCTCAATCGCAAAGGCAGAATATATTAACCCTGTCAATCAATCTAACCAATAGGATGGTCAGAATCAAGCACAGTTCACCTTCAGAGGTGAGCCAATCACAGTCCATAAATGAGAGTTTTAATTGGGCCACTCAATCAATCAGATCAGTCCCTGCCTCAAACCCCTTGCCAATCAGGAGAGAGGAGACATGGAAACAGACTCTATTAGCGCCAATCAATCAGCTATTCTCCTCAATCCCAACCCACAACACTAAGGAGAGTGATGATTCACCCTTGTTCTCCTATATAAAGTTTATATTAGACTGTCCTGATTCACACATACACACACAATAGAGCAGGAGAGCCTGTGAGAGAGGAATGTGTGTGTGCCTCTGTGTGTGTTCCTCTGCGTCTCACTGTGTGTGTGTGTGTGTGTGTCTCAGTCTCTCGCCGTGCGTGTGAGAGAACTTATTCAAACGAGATCACGCTGGCTCTCCTTGGCCTGATAAACTAATTACTATAAAAAATGATGAACTCAATGTACACACACACACACACACACACACACACACACACACACACCATGTACAAGCCTATTGCCAGATCTCAACAGAGAGCTCCTGGTGCTGGGGATTCTGGGAGTAGACTCCAGTGTCTACAACCGCGCTCTAATTATAGACCAATCGGCTGTCAGTTTGACCTTTGGTGTTAAATCACATTATAACACTTCTCTGATTACACACACACACACACACACACACACACACACACACACACACACACACACACACACACACACACACACACACACACACACACACACACACCACACACACATGCAGACACAGACAGCAGCACTCAGGATACTGCAGGCTCTGTGACATCAGCAGCTAGACAGGATGAGACTGGAGACATGGAGAGGAGAGGAGAGGAGGAGAAGTTAGGAGCAAAGGGGAGAGGAGGAGGGAGGAGAAGGTAGCGATCTGTCCTTCAATATAAGGTCTGAGACCAACAGCTACAGTTTAAAGGAAAGGAAGTTTACTGAAAGGAATATGAGCCCCCCCTTATCATCGCCTTGTAAACATCTGTTCTCTCTTCCTTCCCTCCTCCCTTTTAAACCCACCACCCCAGCCCCAAACCCCAGCCTACACACACACACACACACACACACACGCAGCAGACACTCTCCCAGACACACACACACACACACACACACACACACACACACACATGCTGCTATGTTTAGACTGAGCAGTGCTGATGCTGGAACAGTAAAAGGCTGGATCAGCTTCATGTCTGCTTCATCAACTCCAAAAACGCTGTTCCCTCACACTGCATTCACCTGGAGTACACGCGTGTGCGCGCACACACACACAAGCACGCGCACGCACGCACACACACACAGCATTAAGAAAAGGTTCAACCTATCAAACAATGTCCAGTGTTGCATTTTCAGACAGCAATGATCTGCATTACGGATGTCTGAGTACCTGTGTGGGTTTGTGTGTGTGTACCTGTGTGTGTTTGTGTGTGTGTACCTGTGTGTTTGTGTGGGTTTGCTTGTGTGTGTGTACCTGCGTGTTTGTGTGGGTTTGTTGGTGTGTGTGCGTGTGTGTACCTGTGTGTTTGTGTGGGTTTGTGTGTGTGTGTGTGTGTGTGTGTGTGTGTGTACCTGTGTGTGTTTGATTGGGATAAATAGATTGGAGAGGCAGAGAGAGAGAGGCAAAGCTCAAGGTGGTTATTAGCTAGGGGTCTTTTAGAAGCAGGATCAAACAACAGGCTCTGTGTGTGTGTGTGTTTGTGTGTGTGTGTGCGTGTGTGTCTATCTAAGGTGAAGGGCGATGCCTAGCATGGCTTTAGCTTATTAATCTTTCAGGAGGTTCCATGAGGGCTTTGATCCTTTACTGCTCTCCTGGAGTCCTGTGCTTCTCAGATACACACACACACACACACACACACACACACACACACACACACACACACACACCCTTCAGGTAGGACAGTAACAGCAGTGTGTTGAACAGCAGGGTGTTATATTGAGACTTGTACACAGAAGCAGCACCTGGGGTTGTCTAGCCAAGTCATCCTGGACTACAACACCCATAAACATAAGAACTACAGAAGGACACTAAGTCTATACATACTGCTCACAAACAGGAAACAAAAAAGGATCCTATTCCTGTTGAGTTCTTTTCGAAGACAATGATTCGTCCCAGAGTGGGTTCTAGTATCTTAGTTGCCTCTCCTTGTCTCTCTTCTCCAGACAGTCAGATCACCATCAGTGGACCCTGCGCTCTGATTGGTTAAAAGCCTCTGTCCTGGGGAGATTGCTATCACAAGAGCGGGAAACTGCGGGAGCGGGAAAACAGCTTCATACGTTCAATCAGGAACCAATCAGAGCTGGCGGATAAATGGATTGGCTGGTGTGCTTCCCTGTCTGCCCAATCAGAGAGATAAGGCTGGTGTCAGGCAGAGTGTTCTGATAGGCTGTCTGTCTTTGCTGCTGAGAGTGTGGTGTGTTCATCTGAGGATGCTGTAGAAGAGACATGGTAGAAACACTCAGAAGACTACTTCAAAGTGAGCGAGAAAGAGATAGTGATAGAGAGAGAGGGAGAGAGAGAGAGGGAGGAGAGAGAGGGGGAGAGAGAGGGAGGGGGAGAGAGAGGGAGGGGGGATAGAGAGGGAGAGGGTGAGAGAGAGAGGGGGGAGAGAGAGGGAGGGAGAGAGAGGGAGAGGGTGAGAGAGAGAGAGGGGAGAGAGAGGGAGGGAGAGAGAGGAGAGGGATAAGAGGAGAGGGAGATAGATAGAGAGAGAGAGGCAGAGAGAGAGAGCAGAGAGAGGAGAAGTGAGTGGGTGAACCGTGTTTCTACTCTCCTCCTCTCCTCCTCTGCACCTGGGGGCCTTTCAGGAGCACGAGGGGACCTCAGCCTGACCTAAACACACACACGCACACAGAACACACACTCAAACCCACACAGGAGACACACAAATCACACTCTCAAACCCACACAAACACACGCTCAAACACACAGAGAAGACACACAAAACAAATGCTCAAACCCACACAAAATACACACAAACACACAAAATAAACACAAAACACACCTCAAACACACACTTAAACACACAGAAAACACACACAAACACACACAAACACACACACAAAAACACACTCTCAAACACACTTAAACACACAGAAAATACACACAAACACAGACAAAACACACTCTCAACACACTTAAACACAGAAAAAAACACACAAATTCTCAAACACTCACAAACACATGCTCAAATACAAAATACACACAAAAGCACGCTCAAAACCTACACAGAATACACACATGCTCAAACACACACAAAATACACACAAACACATGCTCAAACACACACAAAATACACACAAAAACATGCTCAAACACACCACAAAATACACACAAACACATGCTCAAACACACACAAAATACACACAAAAGCATTGCTCAAACACACAAAATACGCACAAAATGACATGTTAATCTTGGCAGGACTCACCTAGTCTAGTTCCCTGTCAGGTCTTCTCTGAGAACATCATCTCCTCATCATCCTTTTACAAGGCCCTCCACCCTACTGTCAGTGCCTAAATGAATGGTGAGCGTAATCTGAGATTAGGACCAGGCCAGGCTGCATGTTGACTGTAATCTCAGCATCCTGTTTGCAGCCAGGGTACAGAGACAGATTAGGAGCCACCGTTTAATCTCAGCGCTCATCGTGTCCAGACCTTAACAGCATGAGGTCTCCACCAATCAAAACACATTCTGGGGTGCGGGACAGCCAATCCCAAATGAGAGCATCAGTTGCTGAATGGCAGTGTTTAGTGTGTGTGTGTGTGTGGATGTGCATCTGCTGGGGTGTGTTGCACTGTGTGTGTGTGTGTGTGTGTGTGTGTGTGCATGTCCAAAGTTTGTCTTCATTCCCACGGTACAGATATGGACAGCAGGGCTACTGAGAACCAATCACCTCTCTCCAAATCAATCCCTCATCTTGGTGAAGAGCAGCTCAGACCGTGAGCCTGGTGAGTGTGTGTCCGCGTGTGTGTGTGTGAACGTGTAAGAGTGCGTTGATGAAAACGTGTTTGTGTGTCTCCAGAATGCTGTTCTCTCACCGCTGCACATGAACAAGCACAGCGGGGGAAGCTCTCTAATGGCTACACTCACACTGTGTGTGCGTGTGTCTGTGTGTGTGTGCGTGTGGGTACCTGTGTGTGAGTGCGCAAGTGTATTCTCTATGCACAAACATATGTAGATTCTTAAGAAATTCGAACACTATTTGTCAGCAATATGTTTATTTAACACATCAAGTGCGCTCGATATCTCTGCCAGCGTGAAGCAGCCCAGCCCCAACTGAGCAGCAGCAGCTAATCCCCACCCCTTGGGGCGGCAGACAAGCTCAATCAAGTGCGCATTAAGTACTTGAGAAGAAGGAAAGCAGCTGAAGGTTTTAGGGAGAGTTGGGCAAAGCTGCTCAGAGAGAGGCCTGACAATACAGCTGTTACTGTAGAGCCGTACACATCCTCACCCTGACCCGTCTGCATACTGAGAGGAGGAGGAGGGGAGGGGGGAGGGGAGGGAGGGAGGGAGGGAGGGAGGGAGGGAGGATGGAGGGAGGGAGGGAGGGAGGGAGGGAGGGAGGGAGGGAGGGAGGGAGGGAGGGAGGGAGGGAGGGAGGGAGGGAGGGAGGGAGGGAGGGAGGGGAGGCTGGTGGTGACGTAGGGATGACTTCGGCCGGTGACATCACCAGGTAGTAAATCTGAAGCTGGTGGAGTGGGGGGGGGCGCGGGGGGGGGGGGGGATGATGGATGGATTGAGGGGGCAGATGAAAGAGGAAACTGCAGTCATACAATCAGGATATGGACTACCATCAATACACGGTAGAGACATCAGTGTGATATCACCTCGCTCACACTACACACACACACACACACACACACACACACACACACATCCTAATGCTGACAGCACACCTACGCTCACGTCTGATAACACACTCACGCAATGAAAGGGAGAACCAGGGAGCGTGCGAGAGGGGTGAAAAATGCACTTAGTCTGTGTCGTGTGGGTGTTTGTGTGTGTATGCAGGTATGTGTGTGTGTGTGGGTGGGTTGTGGGTGTGTGTGTGCATGTAGGTGTGTGTGTGTGTCCTATCAGCAGAAAGTCAGATCATTCCTGTGAACACGAGCAGAGCAGTTTAAAGAGAGGAGGTCATCTCTCCATGATTGATGATGCGTGTGACTCAGTAAAACCACTGGATGATATCAGCTCAAACCCTCCTCCCTCCCTCCCTCCCCTCCCTCCCTCCCTCCCTCCCTCCTCTCTCTCTCTCTTTGCCCTCTCTCTCCCATCTCCCTCTTTTGTCACTCACACACCCTCACAGCCCCAAACACACCCTCATACAGGTCTGCCATTAATTCAGATCATCCTTCCTTCCCTTCTCTTCTTGCTCTCTTCGTCCACACCATTCTCCCAGCCCCAAACACACACACACACACACACCAGTTCAGTGAAGGTTATCAGTCATTACAATTCTGAGGACCATGTCTGCCTCAATAAATCTCCCTCATTTGTTGTGAGTGTGCATGTATGTGCGTGCCTGTGTGTGTTCAGGGACACTGGTTAACAAGTGCTAGCCTAGTTAGAGGCTGTGTGTTACCTTGTGGATGTGTGTTTGAGTGTGTGTGTGTGTACTCTATTTCGGTTAAGGGACCGAAGCCAACAAGAGTGTGTGTGTGTGTGTGTGTGTGTGTGTGTGTGTGCTGACACTCTTTAATGCTGAAGCATCTTAACTGTTCCACTCCTGCTTGAGTGACAGGGATCCCCAGAGAAGACAAACACACACACACACACACACACACACACACACAAACACACAGAGGACAGGTAGAGGAGAATGACAGGCTACTGTGTTGACTCTTGTTATCTGGTGTCTCTTAAAACACACAGACTGCTCTCCCTCCTTCTCTCAGTCTGTCTGCGTCAGCTTGTGTGTGTGTGTGTGTGTGTGTGTGTGTGTGTGTGTGTGTGTGCGCGTGCGCGACCTCGTGACAGGGCAGTTTGTTCAGCTGAGCAGCACAGGGCTGTGTGAAGGACTGGGCGATGCACAACACTGCCCCACCCCCCCCCCCCCCCACACACACACACACGAACACACTCCCCCCCACCCCCCACTCCCCTCTCTTCTCCCTAACCCTCATCCTCCCCACCTTCATCCCTCCCCCTTCCCCCAGTCACGCCCTCCGATCACGTGACACCCCCCCCCACCCCCCACCCCCCCCCCCAGCCTGGACGTCATACTGACTCACCCTGTTCCACGAAAACGAGGAGAGGGAACATCACCGACGCACATCCAAACAACAACAACAAACGGATGTAGTGTGTACTTACCCAGCTGACTGCGTCTCTGAGCGTAGGCCACCACCACCGCTGCCAACACCACACAGCACAGGGACGTCACACTGTTGGCCATCTGAGGAGGACACACACACATGCTCAGGGTCAGAGGTCAGGCTCCTCTCTGTATGCTGACTTCAGAACATCGGTCCGGTCCTTACTCTGGTTCGGTTTGTGTCTAATCTCCCATAGTCTCGGTCTAGCTCTCTTTCGGTCTCTCTCTCTCTCTCTCTCTCTCTCTCTCTCTCTCTCTCGTCGCTCTCAGAATGCTCTTTCCCTTTCTCTCTGTTCTTCTGCAACCTCTGTTCTATTGCTCCCTCTCTCTGTCTCTCCTCCTCCTCTCCTCCTCTTCCTCTCCGCCCTGGTCCAGCCCAGCTCATTAGTGTGTTGCTGTAGGCAGTCCTGGACAGACCCTGGCTCTTAAAGGGCCAGTACGGGCCAAGATCTATCCCAAGAGACTACAGTCCATCTATGTGTGTATATATATTTTTGTCTGTCTGTATGCATGTCTGCTTGTCTTTCTGTCTGCTTGTCTGTCTCTGTCTCTGTCTGCCTGTCTATCTCTGTCTGTCTATCTATCTCTGTATGCCTGTCTGTCTGTCTGCCTGTCTATCTCTGTCTGTCTATCTATCTCTGTATGCCTGTCTGTCTGTCTGCCTGTCTGTCTCTGTCTGTCTCCCACGTTCCTACAGAGTTTCAGAAGAAGGGAGGGGCGTGTCTACAATGCCTCTCCGAATGACTGACAGCTCCCATACCCCAGCAAGAGAGGGAGAGCCACTGACAGGGGTGAAATTAAAATGGCATCCCTCGTCATCGCTTCATAAACCTCGTCTCCCCTCTTTTCCTCCCTTCCTCTATCTCTCTCTCTCTCTC
>CM059301.1:9077500-9082500 GCA_030340665.1 Neosalanx taihuensis
CCCTCGCCTCCTGTCTGTGGAGGATTGGCCCCTCAGAGGGAACAGCTGAACGAACAGAGATTATCCACATCTGCTCAGTTCCACACATGCCACACACACACACTCCCTCCTGCACTCCGACCAACCTGGAGAGAGGCGAGGGACAGGGAGGGGGGAGAGGAGGAGAGGATAGGAGAGGAGGGGGGGTAAAGAGGAGATCGATGTGAGATGGTTGATTACCTAGCATGTCATCTCCAGATCTACCTGAGTGGGCTGTCTTCTCAGCGAAAACACTCCTGACAGGGTCCTTACACACACACACACACACACACACACACACACACACATATACACACACTCCTGACAGGGTGCTTACACAGTCCCACACACGCACACGTGCACACACACTCCCGATCCCTGCTTCGCGACAATCAGCATTCAGGCGTATTGGAGAACTTCAGTTCCTGCGGTTTCAAATGAGAGTATTGATCTCAGGCTGTCCCGCTGTCCTTCTCCTCAAAGTCAGCGTCAGGTCCGTCCGTCCTCCTGCTCTGAGGCTGTGCTAACGAGGAAGAAGATGACACAAGTCACCTGTCACCTCCAGTCCGCTCCGATCACAGTCAGCTCCCCCGCTGACTGCCTGATCAGGAACGCACCAGGGGGACTACAGCTGAAATGGTCGACAGTCATGCTTTCCTTCAGGAAGCTGTCATGGACTACATCCAAGATGACAGACATTGTTTTCATGGCACATTACCCGCGTCGGCCATCATCATTTGTTTTCCTTGAATACATCATTGCCGTCCTGTTACTCTCCCTCCCTCCCTCCCCCTCTCTCTGCCTCCCTCCCCCTCTCTCTGCCTCCCTCCCCCCCCTCCCTCCCTCCCTCCCTCCCTAGAAGTCTGGTGGTAAATGATGCTCTAACAGAGCTGCTGGCTAATGGAGTTTATTTCCATGCTCCTCTCTGACTATCCATTGACAGGATGCCTAAGGCAGAGGAGGGAGGAGATTTTCTCTCCCCTTTCACTTCCTTCTCCTCCTCCTCCTTCGCTCCTGATCAGTTCTTCCCACCTCCAACCCTTCTCCCTTCCTCCTCCTCCCCCTTCGCCTCCTCTCCCCCTCCTCTTCTCCATGCTTACCTAGTCTCCAAGTGTGTGTTGCAGGCAGCTTGTAAGATAATACATTTGGAGCTCCAGTGAGTTATTGATTGGTCTTCTCTCCAGAAAGGTAATTTTTTAAGGGTAGAAGATTAGAAAGAAGCTTTGCACATTCCAAGGTGAAGGGACTGTTTGCATTTAGATGCTTGTAAAGTGAGAGAGGGGAGCGGAGAAGGAAGGGTCGCGCTTTGACTCCTGAGGTCTCTCCTCACTCCTGACAAGGCAAGGCCAAACCAGAGCAGACCAAACCAAACCAGACCAAACCAAACCAGACCAAACCAAACCAGACCAGACCAGACCAGACCAGACCAGACCAAACCAAACCAGAGCAGACCAGGCCAAACCAGAGCAGACCAAAACAGAGCAGACCAGGCCAAACCAGAGCAGACCAGACCAAACCAGAGCAGACCAGACCAGACCAGACCAGACCAAACCAGCCAGACCAGGTCAAACCAGATTAGAACCTAATATATTCCAATAGATTCTTCTTTAGGCTGAGGTGCTTTTACCCTAACCCGCACCAGATCATTGTATCACTGCTGTGCCAGGCTGTTGTGCATTATCAAGGGTGTTGTTGATCTGTGCTGGACAGCCTGAGGGGACATCGCTGGTCTAAGTGTCCCAGGGACCAGGCAGCTGGAGAGGACACAGTCATGACAGCGATCAATCAGCCAGAAGAGAGTGCATTATCTCATGTAGACAATAACGTTTTTATATAAGAGCCACACTGTACAAGTACATTATCCCGCCTCATCAGACCTGCATCATTAATCATTATGGCATCTATGAATGTGCGTGCATCCAAGATGGAGGATTTCCAGGGTGTAGAGCTGACAATAACAACATCAATGCCCTTACAAGGTCACCCTGGAGGATGTAAAACAACAGTGTTCTTTGAGGAAAAAGAGTTATTCAGAACTCATTCAGATCTTTTGGAGAACGCAACAGAAAGTCCCGGGGAATCGACAATGAGATATTAGAACCAATTTAGAACTTATAGGAACCGGGTGGAATCCAGAGTAAAGAGTAAGGAGCCAGCCTTCAAAGGGAATTCTTCTGCCAAGGCTGTGATCAATGCTCCCACATACTCAACAACCCTGAGCCCTCTGCCAACAAAGCTAATGCTGGGAGCACGGTCTCTTCTATTGCTAGTCTCGCACACTATCTATCTCCCTTTCTCTCTGCTCCACATCTCTCTCTCTCTCTCTCTCTTCCTGCTCTCCCCAGCCCAGCGCCCCTCCTCTTTCTCGCTCTCCTTCCTCCGAGCCACCTCTTTCTGTCCCTCTCTCTGGGAGAAGGAAGCTAAATCTTTATCATAACAAATCAGCTCGAGATACATTGAAACACTTAGCAGGGCTTAATGACGCTCCCAGCATCCTCTCTGTTCCCATGAACCCTCAAGTGGAGGGAATCCGACCACAGCCGTGACCCTGTGTGGGTCGACGCTTGTGTGGCGCTTGTGGGAACGCAAATTTATATGTAAACAACGTCTTCCCTATTATTAGCAGCGGTGTAAATAGTGCTGGTAGTAGCAGCAGCAGTTTGAACATGATTATGTGCATATTGATGTGGCGGTCATTAGGCCAAGACTGCGGCCTCCTCTGACAGCAGGACCCTGCTGCTACGGCAGATTGATCCTAACTGATCCAGGCTGCTGCCCTCACTCTCAACATCTGCTCTCGACACACTCTGACTGGCCTGTCTGAGAGCTGATATCCTTCTTAGACAGGAAGCGCATGGTAGCGGTTTAAATGGAGCTTGAGTAGACAGGAGGAGGTGAGGAAGGAGACGGGAGGAGGCGAGGAGGCGCTGGTGAGTTTCACGGTGGGTGATGAAACAGGAAGTGACAGCCTAGCGGATCTCCTATGTGTGAGACGTGAGGAAGATTCCTGGGTGAAGTCGGCGAACTCTTGTCAGGGTGTGTGAAGGAGAGGCTTGCAGATGGACCCCTGTTGTGACAGGGAGGGGACCCCCAGCAGCTGAGACATGTCTCCCTACATTCAGCGGTCTCCCTGGAGAAGACATGTGACAACGGAGAAGCCCCGATCCCGCACGGTTTGCGGAAAGTTCCAGAGCAGTGCGGGCGGATCGTGTTCGAGCTCGTTTTTCGATGTTTAGAAACATTGACATGTTTGGTTCTGTTGCCATGATGGATAGCATGCTCTCGGTAAACAGGGAGTGGAATAATGGTTGGCTTTTCCTAACAGAAAAATGGTAAACTGATGTAATAAAACACACATGGAACGGTACCCCAGTGCACTCTTAATATTTGTTAAGATTTTTGTTTTGTTTTGGAAATGCGGGCATTATTTTCTTTATTTCTGTCTGTGACAGTTTGAGAGAGACCAAGGAAGGAATGGGAGGAAGGGTGAAGAAGACATTGAGCAGATGGCTGGGCCTCAGATGGCCGGGGCCTCAAAAGGCTGGGCCTCAGATGGCTGGGCCTCAGATGGCCGGGGCCTCAAAAGGCTGGGCCTCAGATGGCTGGGCCTCAGAAGGCTGGCCCTCAGATGGCTGGGCCTCAGAAGGCTGGCCCTCAGATGGCTGGGCCTCAGATGGCTGGCCCTCAGATGGCTGGGCCTCAGATGGCTGGCCCTCAACTGGCTGGGGCCTCAGATGGCTGGGCCTCAAAAGGCTGTGCCTCAGATGGCTGGGCCTCAAAAGGCTGGGCCTCAGATGGTCAGGGCCTCAGATGGCCAGGGCCTCAGATGGCTGGGCCTCAGATGGCCGGGGCCTCAGGTGTCCAGGGTCAGGCCTGGGATTGAAGCCTGACTGCTGCTGTAAGGCCTCAGCCCATGTGATCCACACTGTAGCTGGTGAATCACTGGGACGCCTCCACGCCTGAACTCTCAGCACCACACTGAAAAGAAGCAGGATAGACCAGGACAGGGGAGAGGAGGGCAGGGTAGACCAGGACAGGATTGACCAGGACAGGGGAGAAGAGGGCAGGGTGGACCAGGACAGGGTAGACCAGGACAGGGTAGACCAGGACAGGGGAGAGGAGGTCAGGGTGGACCAGGACAGGGCAGACCAGGACAGGGGAGAGGAGGGCAGGGTGGACCAGGGCAGGGTAGACCAGGACAGGATAGACCAGGACAGGATAGACCAGAACAGGATAGACCAGGACAGGATAGACCAGGACAGGATAGACCAGGACAGGATAGACCAGAACAGGATAGACCAGGACAGGATAGACCAGGACAGGATAGACCAGAACAGGATAGACCAGGACAGGATAGACCAGAACAGGATAGACCAGGACGACACACTGCCAGTAGAGCTCTCAGAGATTGCAGACTAAAATGTGTCTCCATGTGGTCAGGCTGGTTCCTAGGGGGGAGGGAGGGGGCAGAGAGGCACGTGGAGGCAGAGGGAAACACGGGGGAGGTGGAGAGACTCAGGGGGCTGCAAGTGCCCAAGAGAGCCGTGTTCAGTCAGAGACTTAAAGACACGGCATCCTCTGATAAAATGCACACACATGCAGCCACACATCCACACACACGCGTGCTGAGCACTGCGATAGCGGCGGATGGTGAGGTAAGAGGCTGCTCCTCTGGGGTGAAGCGCTGCTTTAACTAGATTTATACTACAAAGCTGCTGGGATTAGGGAGATGGCAGCCTTCCATTAGGAGAGAGGGAGAGAGGGAACACAGGGGAGGAAGAGAGAGGCGGAAGAGAGAAAGGAGAGCAGCAGAAATAGAGGGAGGGAGGCAAACGAGGAGAAACAGAGAGAGAGAGAAAGCTACAGAGGGAGCGAGCAGAGAAAACAGAGAGAGATGGAGCAGAGAGAACAGAGGGAGGAGATAGAACAGAGGCAGAGGGTGCTTAGAGAGAGAGAGAGAGAGAGAGAGAGAAAGAGAGAGA
>CM059301.1:9085000-9107500 GCA_030340665.1 Neosalanx taihuensis
GACCGGACACAGAGAAAGACAAAGAAGAGAGAGAGAGAGAGAGAGAGAGAGGAAGAGAGAGAGATAGAAAGAGAGAGAGGAAGATAGAGAAAGCAGCCTGAAAAAGACTCCTCATGTTGTTGTTCTCCGTCTGTTGAAGCATGGAAGCAATGTTCTATTCTGCTGCTGAAGAGGTGTCTGCTGGGAAATAATGACCCTCTTCAACACTGAGACCTTGATCAGCAGAGACAACACACTCACACACATGCACACACACACACGCACACACATTACAGACACACACCACGCACGCCAATGTATGCAGGCAACACTACGTTCCAAAACTCACACACAAACCCTCACAGAGTTATGCACACACACGCACACACGCACATACACAAACCCCTGAGCTGAAACACACACACACCTGAGCTGGCAGAGCGAAGGCACAATCTCTTCATGGTCACGGTGGTTCAGCAGTGATTCTCCTCACAGTCAGAGTCACAGTTCTGTGTTTCCTCCACACACCAGGCTGGCACACACAGCTCCTACCAGCCAGGCTGTCTGCCACCTGTCTCACTGCCACCTGTCTCAGAACACACCTGTCTCACTGCCACCTGTCTCAGAACACACCTGTCTCACTACACACCTGACTCATTACACACCTGACTCACTGCCACCTGTCTGTCTACACACCTGTCTCACATCACACCTGTCTCACAACACACCTGTCTCACTACACACCTGACTCATTACACACCTGACTCACTGCCACCTGTCTGTCTACACACCTGTCTCACTACACACCTGTCTCTCTACACACCTGACTCACTGCTACCTGTCTCACTTCAAAACCTGTCTCACTGCCACCTAACTCACTACACACCTGACTCACTACACACCTAACTCACTACACACCTGTCTCACTACACACCTGTCTCACTACACACCTGTCTCACTGCCACCTAACTCACTACACACCTGACTCACTACACACCTAACTCACTACACACCTGTCTCACTACACACCTGTCTCACTACACACCTGTCTCACTACACACCTGTCTCACTGCCACCTAACTCACTACACACCTGACTCACTACACACCTAACTCACTACACACCTGTCTCACTACACACCTGTCTGTCTACACACCTGTCTCAGAACACACCTGTCTCAGAACACATCTGTCTTACTACACACCTGACTCATTACACACCTGTCTCACTGCCACCTGTTTCACAACACACTTGTCTCACTGTCACCTGTCTCACTGCCCCCTGTTTCACAACACACCTGTCACTCTACACACCTGTCTCACTGCCACCTGTCTCACTACACACCTGTCTCTCTACACACCTGTCTCACTGCCACCTGTTTCACAACACACCTGTCTCACTGCCATCTGTTTCACTGCCACCTGTTTCACAACACACCTGTCACTCTACACACCTGTCTCACTACACACCTGTCTCACTACACACCTGTCTCTCTACACACCTGTCTCACTGCCACCTGTTTCACTACACACCTGTCTCACTGCCACCTGTCTCACTGCCACCTGTCTCACTGCCACCTGTTTCACAACACACCTGTCTCACTACACACCTGTCTCACTACACACCTGTCTCTCTACACACCTCTCTCACTGCCACCTGTTTCACTACACACCTGTCTCACTGCCACCTGTCTCACTGCCACCTGTCTCACTGCCACCTGTTTCACAACACACCTGTCACTCTACACACCTGTCTCACTACACACCTGTCTCTCTACACACCTGTCTCACTGCCACCTGTCTCGCTGCCACCTGTCTCACTGCCACCTGTTTCACTACACACCTGTCTCACTGCCACCTGTCTCACTGCCACCTGTTTCACAACACACCTGTCACTCTACACACCTGTCTCACTGCCACCTGTCTGACAACACCTCTCTGCCCTCTGTCTTACTGCAGCTGCAGTATGCCCAGCCTGCCTGCAGCTAATAATATCTAATCTGAGCGCTTTGTGTTTCATTGAGGTTTAAAATGGCAGCGCTGAGGTCTGATTAAAACCCTTTCATCTGCTAGGGTCTGAGTGTGTGTGTGTGTCTTTGTGTGTCTGTGTGCATCTGTGTGGGTGTGTCTGTGTGTGTGTGTGTGTGTGTCTGTGTGCGTCTGTGTGTGTGTGCCTGTGTGTGTGTGTCTGTGTGTGTGTGCTCCCGCCTCCTGGGCCAAACTCAGAACAAGGCCTTGTTATTCCAGAAGCAGGCCCCCCCTCTAACTCTGCATCAGATGATCCGGAGAGTTCCATGTCGAACAGGAGGGCTACCTGTTGCCACGCCTCACCGCAGACCCAGCCAAGACGCGCACGCACAAACGCACCCACACACACACACACTCACACACACTCACACACACTACAGGGTCTTCAACCCTATCAGGTGCAGTCTCCCTTTAATAAGCTCCAGAGTGACCTTTAGCTCCGCTCCTGAGGCACTGCTCCGAGCGCTGATCCCAGAGCAGCTGGAGATCCCAGTTCCTCAGGGCAGGTGGGGCAGCTTGGCTCACATGGCAGGGCTCAGGTCAGCTCTGGCAGAGCGTCTTCTGAGGCGCTCGTCACGTCTCTAAGTGTTACTTACACTCCGGCGGAATAACGTATCACCTTCCTGCCTTCCCTCCCCGCGGCACTGACAGCGCTGCGGGCAGGAGGCAGGAAGGCTGTAATGCAATCTGTCTAGCACCTTCCCCCTCGCTCCTCAACCCCTCTGCACCTCCCCTCTAACCCCCCCCCCCCCTGCTCCCCCAACCTGCCTTCCCACCTCCCTCTCCTCTCATCCTCCCCTCCCATCGTCATCAAACAGCCGCTCATCCCCACTGGAAGTCTCTCAACGTTTAGAGCTGTCCACAAGGAAGCTGTCCACAGACACACCCCCACCCCCACACACCCCCACACACACGCACAAAGGAGCAGCAGAGGTAATAAGAAGCAGCCAGTCACCAGAGGGGTCCATCAAATGGGCCCATTCGGCCCCTCCCTGGGAACTCTGGACCAGAATCGGCTGCTCCCCTATCCCCCTCACCCCCACCCCCACCCCGCCCCCCACTCTCCCATAGGAGACCCTGGACCAGAACCCCCCCCCTCAGGGAGTCCCC
The DNA here is from genome assembly GCA_030340665.1 of Neosalanx taihuensis. NCBI lineage: Eukaryota > Metazoa > Chordata > Actinopteri > Osmeriformes > Salangidae > Neosalanx > Neosalanx taihuensis. The sequence continues at coordinate 9,088,117 of CM059301.1, forward strand.
CCCGCCTGCTTGCTGCTTGTTTTCTCTGACCTAGCATGAGGGATCACATGCTGGCTGCCCCATCCACTGCCTGCCTCCTGGAGAGGGAGGGGGGGGGGCAAAAAGAGAGAGGGAGGGGAGGAGGAGGGGTGGAGGAAGAGAAAGCGAGAGGGAGGGAGAGAGGGAAGGAGGAGGGAGGTAGAGAGGGAGGGAGGGAGGGAGGAGGGAGACGCCAGGGATCAATGGGAGGTCTGTCCTCTACTGATGTGTCGGCATTTCCTCCGCCTCACACAATAAGGCCTTCTGAAGGAGAGAGAGGTGGGAGAGGGGGGAAGATGAGAGAAAAGATAGGGAGGGAGTGAAATAGAGAGAGAGAGAGAGAGAGAGAGAGAGAGAGAGAGAGGGGTGAAGGGAGGGAGGGGGAGATGGGTGTGGGTGTGGGTGGAGGGGGGAGAAGCGGGGACCGAAGGCAAGATAAAGAGAGCGATAAGGAAAGAGAGGGCGAGAGAGGGAGAGCCCAGCTGTGGGAGCTCCTCTCCTCTCTCGACACTTTCCTCCGATCGTTCAGTCCCCCCCCCCCCCCCCCCCCCCAACAGGAAGACGAGCCTGCCAAAACGGCTCCGGTGAGGCCTCATCAGCGATGCTGCGCCGAAAGGTTCTCACAGTTTGATTATCCACCCCGGGCCGCTGTACTGTAATGAGGTGGGAGGTTAAGCCAAACTCGCACACTGGACTGAGACGGTCAGACAGCCGGAGCACCCGCGTACACGCAACCGTTACCGGGTGCACCTGTGGCTTGGGATCAGCGACGTTAACCTTAACCCGCTGAGGTCAACCCAGTGTGTGACCCTGACCCTAACCACTGAGCTGAATGAAGCCTAGTTACAGATGCCTTGACTGGTGCGCTGTTGTACATCGCTATATAGTATAACATGGTGAAGAGCGGATTGTTTATTTACTGAGGCTGGTATAGATATGGCTGGGACCGTTTTACAAAAACATGATCTGACGCTCTCCTGCACTCACTTTTGGGTCATGTTTTCGTCGCTCCCTATCTCTGCTTACATCCCCTCTAATTCCGTCCATCGGCCTTGCCCCTCTCCGTCCTCTCCCCTTCCCTCCCTCTTCATCCATCTCTCCCTCTCTTCCTCCTTGGTGTCAGGTTCCCCCCCCGCCCCCTGATCCCCCCATCCCCACCCGCCCTCAGTCAGACGAACGGAGGAATACAGTATCGACCGCAGAGGAGGAGGAGAGATGGGAGGGGAGGGGTGGGTGAGTAGAGAGAGAGAGAGAAGGAGGAAAAGAGAGAGCGTCCCCTCCCCCGTACCCTGCTCCTCTTCTTCCTCTTCATCTTCTTCCTACTCTCCCCCTCCTTCCGGTCTCTTTGTCCAACCCACCCCACCCACCCCCACGCCACATCATTACTATGGAAATACAACAACATCCACTCACCTAAACATATACATCCTCTCCTGTCCTCTCGCTAATAGACCGTTTGGCAAGGTGTACCTTTCCCCCTCGCCTCCCCTCCCCTCGCCTACTCCCCCACGCCTCCCCACCCCTCTCCTGTCATTTCATTGCCTCCCCTCCCCTCTCCCTGTACCCTCACCTCCTCTCCCCCTCTTTCTCCTTTCCCACTGATCCCCGTCCGTTGCCTCTCCGCTCGTCTTTCATCCGTCTCTCCCCTCCTCCCCTCCTCTCCTCCTCCTCTCCTCCTCCTCCTCCTCCTCTCCTCCTCCTCCTCTCCGAGATGACTCACGCAGGAGCCCACACCACTCTCCTCTAGCTCTAATTGCAATCAATTAGGAAACTTCAGAAGGCTGAAATACGAGCCTTGACGTGGGGCATCCGCCGAGGTGCGTTTGATTAGAATCAATAGCCATCCCCGAGAGGAGCCACTTTAGACACACCGCTGACCTTGCAAGGGTAATAGCACCAGCAAATAATAAACAGCATGGAGAGGAGAGAGGGAACGGGAGAGGAACGGGATGGAGAGGGTGGGAGTGATGGGGGGGGGGGGGGGGGGGGGGGGGGGGTAGGGAGGCAGGGATGGAGAGAAGAAGACTTTGAATGGAAGGCTGGAATGGCCACAGGGAGGGGCGGAGGAGGAGGAGGGGAGGGCGAAGAGCAGAGGGAGGGAGGGGAGGAAGATGTAGAAAGAGAATGAGATAACAGATTAATAGAGAGACAGAGAGACAAAGGGAGCAGTCAACAATAGCAGCCAGGGTCTCCGCCACAACCCCCTGATCCGCACACCATTTACATTCCTGTCTTTTGTCATTCCCACACTAGCCTGGCCTGGCCCCCCTGCCTGCCACACACACACACACACACACAAGTAAACACGCACACACCAAGCCCTCCCTGAGAGATTCTGAAAGCCCTCTAAATCCCAGCAGACCGCTGGGTGTCAGGGTGACCGGTGACGGGGGGGGACGAGGTAAACAAGTAAACAAGGCTGTGGAATAGTAAACAGCTTGTCTGTACACATCTAGCTGGGTGTCAACAACGCAGACCTCATTCTGCCACGGCTGTCTCTGCGCTGCCAGATGCAGAGGCAGGTAGAGGCAGCAGAGGCAGGTAGAGGCAGCAGAGGCAGGTAGAGGCAGCAGAGGCAGGAAGAGGCGGTGGGTGAGGTACGTGTCTGGGATGTATGACGATCTCTTTCTTCTGACTCTGAGACAGCAGACTGCACTGACCGGTGTCCAGCATGAATGGAATACCGACAGGACTGTTCAGACCAGCGGAAAAATAACGGTGTCTGATTCAGGAGACACATCATGAAGTAGGCCAGAAACAGGCCTGAATGAAACAGTAGCAGCAAGTGTGATGTTCGGCCACGTTAGCCTGCAATGCGAACCTGATCTTTGACTTTTCCATCAGCCGACTGCCGAGCCAAGTCAGGAAAGTCTAACTCACTATGACTCGACTGCGACTCTCTTTTCTGCTACCACCGCCATTCTAAGTCCCGTCCAAAATAACCATCTGTGTGTGTGTGTGTGTGTTGGCGGGGTTGGGGGGGGGGTTGCTGGTGACACCCAGTCCACCCAAACACACAGACTCGGGTTTCCCATGATGCCTCACAGGCCCTGCAGACAGCCTGACAGCGTGTGCGGCGGCGTGGCTCTGCTGGCGGTGTTGATACGGCGGCGGGCCGGCGGGAACAAAGGGGCCGGGGCCGTTAGTCATGCCAGGCTGAGAGCTTTAACTCAGTTAGCTAACCCTGCCTGGACAGGCTAACAGGATGGATTACAGACAGGGGGGGGGCGGGGGAGTGTAAAGGGGAGAGGGGTTCTGGGGGGAGGCGGGGGTGTAAGGGGGAGAGGGGTTCTGGGGGGGGGGGTTACGGCTGGGGGCTGAGCGATGCTAGTCTTGGGGGGCTAGGCGTGTGTGGTACGGAGGGATGTTGTCGATTTCACCGAGAGAGGTGAGCCCATACGGGGGTGGGGGGGTCGGGAAGAGGGGTGGGGGGTCAAGCAGCCACCCTGGCAGGCAGAAATGTGCATCAACGGCCCCCGGGATTGAGGCTGAGGCTGGGGGCGTGAGGCTGGTACTTCCAGTTAAGAGTGGAAACCACCCCTCCTGAAAACCCCAGGAAGTGCTTCAAAGCGCCTGAACTTCCCTCTGAAATTGGAGAGTTTTGAGTGTGTGTGTGTGTGTGTGTGAGCGGGGGGGACTGTGTCTGGAATGTGTGTGTGAGTGGAATGTGTTTGGAATGTGTGTGTGTGGAGGGGACATTCGCTGTCAGACATCCGAAACTCCACACCCTGGTGACGATCTTTCAGCGCCGCGCCGATGGGTCCTAGCAACGACACGGCATCGGCACGGCAACGACGAGGCCTCCCGGTGACAGTGCTGACACGGTGACATCAGCACAGCGTGCCTGTGACATCACCGAGGAGGCCACCCACCCTGCTGCCCCTCCTGACACCCCCCCCCCCCCCCCCCCCCCTTTGTCCTGTCAAGTAGAAGCCTTTTTCTGGAACGTTCTCCTCGCAGGTCAGCAGGTACACAGCAGCCCCATCCATCTCCCTAAAGTCCGCAGAGCCGAAACTAGGTCCCCTAGAGTGATTCGACTCAGGGTAAAGTAGATCCAGCAGTAAAAAAGCTCCTCCTCTAGAGGCTTCATATGACTCATTCACATCACGTGGTCCGTGCAGGACCCTGACACACACACACACACACACACTAACTCACACAGGCAGAATGACAGACAGACAGGTGAGGTCATAACACGGCTGCGACAGACTAACACTCGCACAGACCAACATGCCAGGCACATCAGCACATTAGCCCGACGATAAAATGCGCGTTGGCGCGACAACGCCATCTAAATAAGGGGGCCTCGTCCTACTGGATCATCAAGGAGCCAATCATTAGCCAGCTTGTTGACCTCCGTGTGTCTCGGTGAGATACATGCACCATGTTGATGTAGCACCTGGAATTACCAGTAATGCATTTCCCATTCCTGGCCAGTAGGGGGTTTGTGTTAGTGGGAAAAAGTTGTTGTTGAACTCCTGACTTTTGAGCGGGCGGTTGTGACTAGTAAGTGCTGCAAAGAAATAAAACTTTACTTGTATTATACCACTTCTACCGTCGTGTTTGAGTGGTGTAACATTTTGGAGGCACCGCTGAGATATCAAGATAAGGACTTTGCAGCGGAAAGACAACGGAACTTGGAGAGAAAAATACGGTAAAAGCCTGGTGTGCGAGAACAAGGGCTACGAGGTAGTTTAGCTTGGATAGCTAGCAGTCGTAGTCTAGTTAGACGACACGGAGCCGTTTTATTGTTTTTTCTTCGAAGTGTGACGAGTCACGAACGCAAACAGCAAAATGTCGGAGCATCATGAAGAGTTTCTTTTGGAGATAGAAGAGAAGTTGATTGGATTAACCGTAAAAGAGTTGCACCAAGTTTGTGAGAGCTGTAATATTGCAGGCGAAGACTCAGCAGACATTACAGGTAAAACTCGCCGTGCACTGGTGAAGCACGTTACCAATTTTTTGGAGAAAGAAGACGAAGACATGTCTGTGCTGTTGCAACTGAACGACCTGCTTGACACTATGCGGGGCAACCCTGTGACCGACCGCTCGGGAGCAGCAGCAGTTGGCGATGGCGGGGAAGCAGCGGCAGTGTCCAGGTATGCGGGCGACGACGGCGGGAGATCAGCGGCACTCTCCAAACCTGCGGTGGCGGTGGACTACGCGGGAGCAGCTCACTCGGCGCCGCCCGCGTCGGCAGGAGGAGCCCTGGAGACAGCGCGGCACAACGAGACCCAACGCGGAGGCGGAGAGTCCATGAGCAATAGCTACTACGATTCTTCAAGGGGGTTCAGAAAGGACTTCAGGATAAATGGAAATGTGGGTGAGCCAACTTCAAAAGACACTCTTAGCTTTAGTAGCTTGGAACATCAGATTGAAAGTGGGCTAAGAAAATGCTATCCTGAATTTGAAATCGTGGAAGCAGTTATTTGTGCTGTGAGACCTGGATTGAAACTGAGGAGTTACTTAGAGGGGAAAAATAACCTTACCCTTGCTACCCTGAGACAAATTCTCAGAGCTCACTATGCAGAACAGGATGCAACTGTATTGTACCATCAACTGTCACAAGCTGTACAGGGACCTGCGGAAACACCGCTAGATTTTCTGGTCCGAGTGCTCGATCTGCGGCAAAAAGTACTGTTTGCATCTGAGCGTGCCCAGTCTGGCCTGAAATATAACAAAGAGCTAGTCCAAAGCCAGTGTTCACAGTCCATCATGACAGGCTTGTCAAATGACAACATAAGAGCAGAAATGAGAATGTATCTGCGGGATGAGGAAAGTAGTGATGAGCTGTTGCTACAAAAGATGCAGGTTGCCCAATATAATGAAAATGAGCGGACGCAAAAGATTAAAGCCACCAACAAAACCACTCATCGGGCAAACCTGAACTCAGTGGAGAGAAGTGAAGATGAAAATGTCTCTCAAACCACTGTGCTTGTAGCTAAGCCTAGCAAACCAACTAAGGAAAACCCCCTATTTACAAAAATGGAGGCGAACAACGCAGCAATCAGGGAGCTTTCAGGCCAAGTAGCATCACTAGTGAAAACAGTCCAGCGCGAGAGACAAAACGGTAATAATGACCAAGCTAACTCACCTGTTAACGCACCTAGGAGACCAAAAAAACAGTGTATAGCATGTCAGCAAGACAACATAAACTGCTACCATTGTTTTAAATGTGGCAGTGACACACATTGGGCAAAAGGATGTAGAGTTGGGGAGGGACAAAAACCGTCGGGAAACGGGCGGAGGTTGTGACTGAGGGACACCTCATAACCCCAATAACATTGTCCCAAAAAGGCCAAAGCCCAAAGCTAAACCGACCAATAGAGCCTATACACCTGCATGAAAGGCAGAAAAAAAGGCCAAAACTGCCCATTCCACAACCTGTTACACCCTTAACGCCAAATGAGGAGCAGGAAGACCACACCCCTCGTTTAAAGAATGCTGGCACAAAATACAAACGAGTAGCACAGCTGGTGGGCCGTAAGTGTCTTGTCTGGTGCAAAATTAATAAGGTTAAGACTTTAGGTCTGTGGGACACAGGGGCACAAGTATCAGTCATGAGTGAAGCATGGAAGTCCCAAAACTTACCTGATGCAAAAATTCATCCAATCAGCGACTTGTTAAATAGTGAGCAAATTCTGGACTTAAGAACAGCCAATGGCTCAAAGATTCCCTTTCAGGGCTGGGTTGAGGTTAGTCTCAATCTGTGTGATCCAAAAGGTAAAACGTCAGAGTCTGATGAGGTAGTAGTTCCAGTGCTAGTGAGCAGGGACGTAGTACAAAGACCAATAATAGGGTTCAACGCCATTGTGGAAATAATGAGAGACAATGAAGTCCAGGTGCAGCCCAGTGAAAAAGTAGCCCAGCTCAGACAGTCACTAAGACTAGGCTCAGGAAAGGCGAAGGCACTTCTAAATCTGATTCAGGGAGCTACCAATGACAATGCTGCTTACCCAGTCAGGACCGGACACACGTCCATTGTAGTTCCAGGGGGAGAAGCCAAGTGTATTAGCTGCCCAGTAAAAACAGACCTCAAAGTAAAAACTGAAATGCTTTTTGAACCGGAAGATAATCTTTCTTTAGAGGAGGGATTAGAAATCACTTGCCAGCTGGTAAATATTTCATGCTCCTCCCGTAAAGTGAACATTTATGTTAGAAATGCTACACAGCATGACATCTCAATGCCAGGTAAAATTATGATAGGGAGCATACAGAGAATAACAGACTGTTATCCGGTGTACCCAGAGGAGCACCACGTTAATTCAGTAGTTGTCGAAAATGCCCCAGCTGAACATAATTCTACCACAGAAAAGTCACTGAGTGATAACAGAAACCAACAGTGGGATCCTCCTGTCAACTTGGACCACTTGACCAGTGAACAACAAACAGTTGTTAAACAAATGCTCAGAGAAGAGTCAAGTGCGTTTGCAAGGAACAAAGATGAGGTTGGCTTTATTAAGAACCTACAAATGGACATTGTGCTTAATGATAATGTCCCAGTAGCTAAAACATATAATGCCATACCACGACCATTGTATGAAGAGGTGAAAACTCACATACAGGACTTGTTAAATCAAGGGTTTATTCGCAAATCCACCTCACCATATGCCTCGGCAGTGGTTTGCGTGAGAAAACGAGACGGAAGCCTGAGACTATGTATTGATTACAGGGGGCTTAATAAAAAGACAATCCCAGACAGACACCCCATACCGCGCATCCAGGAGATACTTGATGGGCTGGGTGGGAACGCTTGGTTCAGCGTACTGGACCAGGGCAAAGCTTACCACCAGGGTAACATTAGCGAGGACTCCAGGAAATTCACAGCCTTCACAACCCCATGGGGGCTGTATGAATGGAACCGAATTCCATTTGGGCTCACTAATGCACCGTCAGCTTTCCAACGCAGTATGGAAGAGAGCCTCGAAGGACTCAGAGACAAAATATGCATTCCTTATTTAGATGATGTCTTGGTGTACAGCAAAACATTCTCTCAGCATGTTGAGGATATGAGATCAGTCCTAAAACGTCAACAAGCCTGGGGAATCAAGCTGAGGCCGGATAAATGTGAAGTTTTCAAAAATGAGGTGCGTTATCTTGGAAAAGTGATCTCAGCTGATGGCTACAGGATGGACAACAAAGAGGTAGCTTCAGTACAAGCACTTAAAACAAAACCACCTACAAACATCAGAGAGCTCCGTAAACTCCTAGGGTTTCTGGGTTACTATAGGAGTTATGTGCAGGATTTTTCCCGTCATGCAAAATGCCTGTATGACCTGCTCTCATCAGACGTAACCCAAAGTACTGAGTCTAAGTGCGAATTTCGAACGGCGAAGGCAGGACAAGCCCCACCAAATCAGAAAATAGAGTGGGCTGACACACACCAAAAAGCATTGAACTATCTTGTTGATGTCTTGACTAACCCACCTGTAATGGCTTACCCCAGGTTTGAGGATCCATATATTTTGCATGTTGACGCGTCAGAGGAAGGACTGGGAGCAGTCCTTTATCAGAGACAGGAAGGCAAACTGAGAGTCATTGGCTATGGCTCACGGACATTGACACCAGCAGAAAAAAACTATCGACTACATTCAGGAAAACTGGAGTTTTTAGCACTCAAGTGGGCGGTTACAGACAGGTTTAGAGACTATTTGTTTTATGCTCCCTCTGTAACTGTGTACAGCGATAATAACCCTGTTACCTATGTCCTGAGCTCAGCCAAACTAAACGCAACAGGACATCGCTGGGTGTCCGAGCTGGCTGACTTTAACTTGACATTAAAGTACCGTCCGGGGAAAGTGAACACGGACGCAGACTTCCTGTCCCGGGTACATGTGAGTATGGATACATTAATGGGTGAATGCACAGAGCAGTGTGGTCCAGAGGTGCTAGGAGTAATATTCAATGCAGTTGAACTACAGAAGGAGCATGAGGTTGACTGGATCTCGGCCATTACCTGCAGCCCGCATGTACATGAAATACCTGCCGATACCCAGTCAGACATAAAGATATCACAGCAAGAGCTACTGAAAGCGCAGCTGCAAGACACTGCCATTTCCTATGTAATCCAACTGAAAAAGTCTGGAGAGAAACCGGACAAGAGGAGAGGTAAACAACTGTTACATGAGTGGAAAAGACTGTATGTCTCCCAAGAGGGTTTGTTAAAACGCAAGACGGCAACATGTAGTCAAATTGTGCTTCCTGAAGTGTACAAAGAGTTGGTTTACAAATACCTTCACTGTGAAATGGGTCACCTTGGGGTGGAACGGGTCTTACACCTGGCTAGACAGAGGTTTTATTGGCCTGGGATGCAGAAGGACATTGAGTTTTTTATTACAAAAGTGTGTAAATGTAACTATCAAAAGAAACCTGCAGTCCATACCCGAGCTCCCATGTGTCATATACCTGCTACAACACCATTTGAGATCCTCTCTATTGACTATCTTCACCTTGAAAAAAGCAGGGGAGGGTATGAATATATTTTGGTAATTATTGACAACTTTACCAAGTTTGCCCAAGCGTACCCAACCCGTAACAAATCAGGTAAAACGGCAGCAGACAAAATCTTTAACGATTTTGCCCTGAAATATGGCTTCCCTGCTAAAATACACCATGACCAAGGCAGAGAGTTTGAGAACCGTTTATTTGGACAACTTCAAAAATACACGGGCATTGCAAATTCTAAAACAACTCCCTACCACCCCCAAGGGAACCCAGCTGAAAGATTTAATCGTACATTGTTATCTATGCTGCGGACCTTGGACGAAGAGAAAAAGGGAAATTGGAGTGACTATGTGAGCAAAGTTGTACACGCTTACAACTGTACGACTAGTGAAGCAACGGGTTATTCCCCTTTCTATTTGCTTTTTGGTAGAAAGCCACGGTTGCCAATTGATGTAATATTTGGGATAAGTGAGGAGGAAGGATGTAACTCCCATGAGGAATATGCTAAAAAATGGCAGCAACAAATGAAAGAAGCGTATGACATTGCATCCAAAACTATCAAAAAGACTACGGCAAGAGGAAAAATGTACTATGATCAAAAGAGACAAAGTGCAGTGCTTTCTCCAGGTGACAGAGTCCTTGTGAGAAATATGTCAGAACGAGGAGGGCCTGGGAAATTGCGTGCATATTGGGAAAAACAAATACACATTGTGATCTCTCAAAAGGGGAAAGGCAGCCCAGTTTATGAAGTCAAGTCTGAAAGTGGCACAGGGAGAAACAGAATCCTGCATCGTAACATGTTAATGCCCTGTGATGCTTTGCCACTGCAGGAACCAAAAACTAAAACTGGAACAAATCTGCCCATCCAGAAAGCTAGGAGACGCAAAGAGAATAATGCAAAAGATGCATCTGAAGACCCAGAGAGCTCAAGTGAGGATGAATACTACTGGGCTGATAGACTGAGGTATCATCACCACCAGCACGGAAAGCAAAATGTTGCAGCTCAAAATGCTGCAGCTCAAAATGCCCCTCAAATAATTCAGTCTGAACCTGAGACTGAGACAGAGGAGGTCAGAGTTGATACTCCAGCCCCAGTGTTTGTGGACAATGACACTACTGAAAATGACATTACCGGAGTTGACACTGAAGAGGTGCCACAGACAGTTCCAGCTGCATACTGTCCTGGCAACCAGGAGCCAGAACTCACTGACATGCAACCACGTCGTTCACAGAGGGAAAGACGACCCAGAGAAACACTGACGTATGACTCATTAGGGCATCCAACACATCGTGTAGTGGGGCTTCACATTAACCCACTGTATGTAAATGCACTCGCCCCAGGATATGGACAATACTGTGTGTCTTGGCTAACTCCACAGATGTTTGGACCACAACTGGGTTTTCCTCCACTTGTGTCTATGGGATACTACTGAAGGACTGTTGTAAAAAGAAAAGTATGGACACAGTAGAACTGTTGGTGAATTGAGTACTAACTGTCCAATTGATAAGTGTGTCATAGGAGAAAAAGGACTGAGATCGGTTAAAGGAAAATGAAAAAAAAAAAACACTGCAGTGTTCAGTTAATGACTGTGATCCTGTATTGTAATACTCTACTGATTAAGACCAAAGTTCTGATGGTGATATTAAGTGGTTAATATTTCATAAGCTACGGACGTTTTATGTGTGACATAAGAGTCCAGATATGTTGTTATTAAGCGTTGGCATTGAGACAGTAAAATTGTTATGTTTGAAAAAAAGTATGAAAAAAAAGAAGTCTCCGGAGAAGATATTGAATGTTCCAAAGTGTTTTGGGTCAAAGAAAAAGCATATAATTACACTATTGTTGCAACTGCTCAGAGGTAACTAAACTGAAGTTTAAAATGCTTAATGTTGTCATTTAAGAGTAAAATGTGATTATATTGCATGGTATCTAATAGTGATATATTATAAGGGTAAAACCTGTGAAATGCACTTAAACAAATTACTTGTTTTTTTTACTTTCTAAAGAAAGACATTGCCATTGTGAGGAAATGTTGATTTTTCAAAGTTCAAGTGGTACTAGAGCATTTTACTAATGTTAAGGATAACATTTATTTGGCAGGGGAGGAATGTAGCACCTGGAATTACCAGTAATGCATTTCCCATTCCTGGCCAGTAGGGGGTTTGTGTTAGTGGGAAAAAGTTGTTGTTGAACTCCTGACTTTTGAGCGGGCGGTTGTGACTAGTAAGTGCTGCAAAGAAATAAAACTTTACTTGTATTATACCACTTCTACCGTCGTGTTTGAGTGGTGTAACATTGACAGAGAGAGAAAAGAAAAGAGGAAAACCAAGAGAGGGAGGAAAAACGATTATCAAGACAATCAACACCCCCAGCACCCCCCCCCCTCCCTCTCTCCCCCCCCTCCCTCCCTCTCTCCTCCCCTCCCTCCCTCACAGCAAGGAGGCTGCATTGTCCTGCGTTCTGCCCTGTTTGCCGGCCTCCTCTGGGATGGCAGACTCCGTTATTAGAGGTCAGGCCTCGTTTGGAGAAGCAGGTTCTACTATTAGAGCCTCAGCCTCGGATGCGATCGGGGGTTTAGGGCCCGCGGATGGAGCAGCGATCGAGGCCGGTGGCTTCAGCTGTACTCCACCGTCACATTGGAGGCCCGGCCACAGAAATACAGCCGATTATTAGAGGCCCTGCATCATTTAGAGAAGCGGCCTCGGCTGTTAGAGGCCCAGCCTCTCGTGGAGCCTCCCTGTACTCTGCCGTACAGTCACTGAGTTCATATACTAAGCTGTTAATCCATCCCATAACTGTCATATGGCATCAAATGGAATAATCCAGACTGGGTTCTACACAACCTGGGGCAGTGGCGTGTGTGTGTGTGTGTGTGTGTGTGTGTGTGTGTGTGTGTGTGTGTGTGGGTGAGTTCTCTGTGTTGTCTAGGCTTTGCAGGGCCATGAGAGTCAAAGTTCTCTCTCCATACTCACATATTAGTGTTGGTGTGTGTGCTAGTGCAGGTGCAGGTGCGTGCGTGTGTGTCTATTTGCGTGCACATTTCCAGCCAGACTGACAGTAAGTAATGATGTTTACAAGGGTGGCTGATGTCACAGAGCTGTCAGCCACAGAGGCCAAAAGGTCACAAGCTTGACTCACACACACACACCATCTTACAGAACACACACACCATCACACACACCATCTTACAGAACACACACACCATCACACACACCATCTTACAGAACACACACAGCATCACACACACCATTTTACAGAACACACACACACCATCACACATACTATCTTACGGAACACACACACCATCTTACAGAACACACACACCATCACGCAAACTATCTTACGAAACACACACACACCATCACACACACCATCTTACAGAACACACACACCATCACACACACCATCACACAGAACACACACACCATCACACACACCATCCCACAGAACACACACAGCATCCCACAGAACACACACACACCATCCCACAGAACACGCACACACCATCAAACAGAATACACAAACATGGCTTTGATCAGCTTCTGTGACACGTTAAACCGTCTAATTCAGTTATGATGGTGGGAAGGCCCCCCCCCCACCTCCCCCCCCCCTCCCCCCCAGACCCCGGTGATCCTCTCCTCTCTAATCATCTCCAGAAGTCTCTCTCTGTTTGGAGGTCTTCATGACAGCCACAAAACACCAAGGCCTGATCACTTTGGCAACCAGTCAGAGGGGGAGATTGGATTCTTGCACCCTGGTCGTGGTGAAGTGTGGAAATAAGGCTGTCTAATGATTTAATACACATGAAAGGGCACGCATCTTAATTAATCCACAAACTGGCTGATGATCATTTTAGCCCAGCCAGAGAGGAAAGAGAGGAGGAGGGGGGGGGGGGGGGGGTCATAAAAGGGTCTTGTACGTCAGGGTTCCTAGCTCAAGGACAGCAGAAGTCTAGACTGCGCGTCTTCAGTTACTCTGCAGCAGTCTGCACTGTCGTCAGTCACTCCACTGTGACAGCCTGTCCTTACTGCTGTTTCTACAAAACAGAGGCAAGCCCGTTCTAGTGCTGTTCTGGTCTAGAACAAACGGTAGCAGCCGGTTCTAGTGCTGTTCTGGCCTAGAACGAAGAAGCAGCTGGTTCTAGTCCAGTTCTGGTCTACAACTGAGAGAAGCAGTCAGTTCTAGTGGAGTTCTGGTCTAGAACAGAGAGTGGCAGCCAGGTCCATCTGTCTTCTGAAAGGGACCAGCTCACTCCAGGGAGAGGAGACCGAGCCAGAGTAGGGTTTGGATCACACTGTGGTGTCTGTGTGTGTGTGTGTGTGTGTGTGTGTGTGTGTGTGTGTGTGTGTGTTACACAGCATAGACAGCATGGTAGCCACACTCATTAGAGGTGTAAGCTCTCACTGCAGGTTGGAAGTGTGTCTGTGAGAGAAAGATGACAGAGTGAGAGAGAGAGAGAGAGAGAGAGAGAGAGAGAGAGTGTGAGAGAGAGAGAGAGAGTGTGAGAGAGAGAGAGAGAGAGAGAGAGAGAGAGAGAGAGAGAGAGAGAGAGAGAGAGAGAGAGAGAGAGAGAGCATGGAGCATGTATGTGGGTGTGCACACAGCCACCAGACACATCAAGCAGCTGGGATGTCTGTGGACTGACGTTGGGCTGAAGGTGTGGAGGATAAGGTGAACAAAGGATGAGCGAAAAGAAAGGAAGGAAGACAGGAAATACCGCCACAGCTACTTCCTCGTTGCCTCCTTTTCATCCTCCCCTATCGCCCTCCCTCTTGTCCCCATCTTTCCTTCTCTGTCTCTCGGTCCATCGTTCTTCCTGGCGCTCTCTTCCCCCTCCCTCCCTCTATCTCTCTCTCGATTTGTCACCGTCTCCTTCACTATTTCTAATCCCTCCTCTCTATCTCTCTCTCCTTTCCTCTCTCCCTCCCTACCCCTATCCCCGCACACCTCTCCCTCCCTCCCTCCCTCCCTCTCTACCCCTCTCCCTGCACACCTCTCTCTCTCTCTCCCTCCCCCTCTCCCGCACCTCTCCCTCCCTCTCCCTCCCCTCTCTCTCCCTCCCTCCCCTCTCCCCTCTCCCTCCCTCCCTCCCCCTCTCCCCGCACCCCTCCCCTCCCTCCCCCTCTCCCCGCACCCCTCCCTCCCCTCTCCCTCCCTCCCCTCTCCCTCCCTCCCCCCTGTCCCCTCGCCCTCCCTCCTCCCTTATCTCCAGCTGTGGGCAGCTCCATCCAGGTGCAGTGCAGGGGCGACAGAGGAGAGCGGGAGCAGATAAAGGTAGGGAACAGGGCCAGGCTCAGCTCCACTGGCCTCTCATTACGGTGCCCATGAGGAAACCGGCCCCCCATTGTGGGGACAGAGATAAGTGAGGGAGAGGGAGAGAGCGAGGGAGAGAGCGAGAGAGAGAGAGAGAGAGAGAGAGAGAGAGAGAGAGAGAGAGAGAGATGAGAGAGAGAGAGAGAAAGATAGAAGGCTAGCCCAGGGTTGTCTGCCAGTGTTTGGGATCATGGGACCGTATCACCATTATGATAATAACACAGCTCGGTAAAAAGTCTCCCCCCAGCTTTATATCTTGCTAGCCTGTCAGCCAGGGGTGTGAGTTACAGCTGCTTAATGCTGCCTGGTCATTTCTCAGATTTCCTGCAGCCATTAAGTACTGTCCTTCCAGTCCCCCACAGCAAAGCTAAGCTACCTATAGGATTGTTCCAGTTTCTGCTCCGGTTAATAAAGCCTGCTTTATCTATAGCTCTAATACACACCAGGCCTAACCTAGACTAGGGTTATAATCACAGCTAACCAGGTTTAACCAGAACAGGTTTAAGATATACTGCACCAGGATTAAGCTGGATCATGGACACGGAACATCATCCTCGGTTGCCTCTGGAGTGTCTGAAACTAGCTTCCAGCCTGGTAAATACAGCTGCAGTGTGTAGAATTGACTCATATTTATTCTCCGTTGAACATGTCATCCATTTACGGAAGAAAAAATAAATAAATTACTTTGTCATGTTCCTTTTAGTGCCAATTATAACAAATCTCTCCACAGTTTGTTGAAATGTCTGCGATAACTTCCATCTGGTCACAGCATTCTCACCACCTAGTCAAAGAAATGACTAAATACCTCAGAAGTTCCCTCTTAAGCAGGATATCTCACCGTGTCTGAAATGTTTGCATGCTTGTCAAACGCCTGAATGTGGACCTCCCACCGCCCCTCTAGATGACAGGAGGATCCACATAGTATGTGGTCGACTGTAGTTCAGTTCCGCTGTGGTACAATGTGCTGGGGCTGACCATTCCTCCTGCCTGACCTAGCAGAGGGTGCAGCGGTGTGGGGAGCCCAGTACGATTCCTTGCCTGGGTTGCAGCTTGCCAGCTGGAGGGAGCGGACGGGGGTGGAAGGTGGGGGTTGGGGGGAGTGGGGGGGTCCTTGTACACATCGCCTAGGTGCCCCCCTGAGGGCAGGATAGAATTAAGGCTTAAAGAAAACAATCTTATCATGAGAATGAGGATTAGCGCTGCTCAATGCTGTAGGCTTTGGGGGGGGGGAGGTATTGGGAGGGGGTGGAGGGTTGGGAGTGGTGGGGGTGTTGTGCAGGGGTGTGTGAGGGGGGGGGGGTGGTGGGCTGGCTGGTAATCATACCTGACCACAGGTAGCCTCTGGAGGGATCACTGCCCTACAAGCCTCTGCACTCAAAACACACACTCACCTCCACAGCATCCACACAGAAAACTCACACTACTCTACACAAAGCAACACAGAGAGAACTACTCTACACAAAGCAACACACAGAGAACTACTCTACACAAAGCAACACACGAGAACTACTCTACACAAAGCAACACACAAAAAAACTCACACTACTCTACACAAAGCAACACAGAGAGAACTACTCTACACAAAGCAACACACAGAGAACTACTCTACACAAAGCAACACACAGAGAACAACTCTACACAAAGCAACACACAGAGAACTACTCTACACAAAGCAACACACAGAGAACTCACACTACTCTACACAAAGCAACACACAGAGAACTCACACTACTCTACACAAAACAACACACAGACAACTCACACTACTCTACACAAACCAACACACAGAGAACTCACACTACTCTACACACAGAGAGAGACTGGGCCCACACAGAATCCCCTTCTCCCCTCTGAATCCTGAATCTCCGACGCAGGTCCTGAATAACATCTGTTTAAGAGGACCCATATTATACGCATGTTTGGTACTTGATACATGTGTCGTGTTGGAAGAATGCTGGAGGCATGATGGAGGCGTGTTGGAGGCATGATGGAGGCATGTTGGAAGTATGATGGAGGCGTGTTGGAGGCGTGACGGAGGCGTGTCGGAGACATGTTGGAAGTAGGATGGAGGCGTGTTGGAGGCAGGACGGAGGCGTGTTGGAGGTGTGATGGAGACAGGTTGGAGGCATGTTGGAAGTATGATGGAGGTGTGTTGGAGGCAGGACGGAGGCGTGTTGGGACTGGAACCCAGCAGAGGTGGAGCCAGTCTCCCCAGGAGGAGAGGGACTGAAGCTGAGCCGAGAGGGAAGGAGAAGGAGCTGTTATCAGGGGGGCTTAGAGAGACGTGTGTCTGGCTACAGAGGAAACAGCCTCCCTCCTCTTCCTCCGGCTTTCAAAGCAGCTTTCAGAGTGACAGTCAGAGCAGGTATTCAGCTGGGTGCTCCACCGCTTGTTTGTGTCTGTGTGCGCTGTAAGAGGTTTAGCACACATACAGTACACAGCGCTTGCTCCATTCATCCATGATAGGATGCAACCACTTCAGAAGCTCTCTGTGATGTGGATGAAGGCTGTCTGAGTCAGTCCATAACATCAGCATCTGTGAGCCCAGGGTTAGTGTGCTGAGAGGGGAAACACCTGGACAGGCGAGCACAAATAAGAGAGGTAGGTGAAAGAGAGAGTCCAAGAGAACTTGGCAAATCTTGGCTCTGGCAGTGTAAGCCTGTGCGTAAGATGCATGCGTATGTGTGTGCATGTGTGTGTGTTAGAGAAAGAGAGAAAGAGGAAGCCACCTAAAGCATTGCGAATCAGGACACGTTTAAAATAATGTGAACATTTTCTTAATCCTCACAAATTGCTTTTTTTTTCCAGGGAGTTTAGAGTAAGTGTTAGAAACAGTGTTAGGATTCACATGATGTGAAGCGTTGAAGTTAGGCGTTAGGAATGGTGTTCGGGTTCCACAAAAAACGGATTTCGAATGGGACTGAATCACAAGTCCCAACAAGAACAGCAATGCAAACGTGTGTGTGTGTGTGTGTGTGTGTGCGCAGCCCAGTAAATTCTCCTTTGGCAGCTTCCCAGAGGACCACTGCTCTCTGTAAGAGCAAATAAAAGATGCTAATACAATTAGGAGGCCGGCATCTACACACACACACACACACACACACACACACATTCACACACACACAAACACACGCCTGTGACCAGCCCCTTCCCTTTCAGTTAAAATGGAGCGTGTATCCCATGAAAGGAGGCAAGCCTAACGGAGTGTACACTTTGGAGGGAAAAGAAAAGCAAACGCTGTCAGTTTAGTGCGCTAACATGGAGGGACCCGCAGACGAGGAGGAAGAGAAGGAAGGGTCCAGCAGTCACTCAGCCGGCATGATTTATTTATTCATTTCCTCTTCCCTTTAATGGAAATATAAAAGGCAGCATTGATTAGTGTTTAAGGTTCAGCAGTTAATAGATTAAAAGCCTCTAGTAGACTGGCAGGAAATACAGGGCTCCAGACTCACTGCTCCCAGCCTCTCCATAATTACCTACATCCTGACTGTGCCAGGCTGGATCTGGCTGAGCAGGAGGCTGGAGGCTGGGGGTCTGGGAGGCTGCAGACTGTGGGATGGAGGTCTGGGTACTGGAGGGTTGGGACACTGGGATTAGAGGCTGTGAGGTGGGGATGATGGGAGGCTGGGAGGCTAGTCTGACTGGGATGCCATAGAGCATGAGTGTCCAGTCCCTGGTCCTCGAGGGCCGCTGTCCTGAAGGTTCTAGATGTTTCCCTGCTCAGTCATTTGAATCAGGTGTGCTGGAGCAGGGAAACATCTAGAACCTTCAGGACAGCGGTCCTCGAGGACCAGGACTGGACACCCATGCCACAGAGGAAGTGTCTGCCAATGCTGTCGTCTTCAGACAAGATTACTGAGACACACTCTGACCAACTGCCCCCCATGACAGCCCTCCAACTGCCCCCACGACAGCCCTCTAAACGCCCTGCTAGGCAAGACAAGACCCTCACACTGTACTGTAGATTGTCCAGAGAATGTGCTAATGTGCAGAGCTAATAAGGCATAGCTAAAAGCTAGCTTGGCGCTGATACAGCACAGTTAAGAGGTTGCTAATTGCTAACGCCAAAGCTAGTGACTAGCTCATAGCTCAAATGTGAGAGCTAATGGCTGGTTAAATGGTAACTATTTCAACATTCCCACTGCTCATAGGTTAGGGTCCAAGCTGGAACAGTAGCAAGGCAGAGACCAACTGTAGTTACCCCCCCCCCCCCCTCATTAATGCTGTTAAATTATGTATTTCAAGTTGAAACCCTGACCTGTATGCTACAGATAATGGAGGAAGCCATCTTTAACTACCCCGCCTAACACTTTGAAGGCCCCATACAAGACCCATCTATACAGGTGTGCATGTAAAACAATCACAATGTAACCTTACCATTTCCCCTCCACAGATCACTGCAACATCCCTAAACTAGCCCACTGGTATTAACCTGGGTATTTACCTGGGTCTGGGTTGGTTTGTTGTTTTGTTCAAATGCCACTTTTATTATGTGTGGTTTCATAAATGTCTCCATTTTACTTAGTGGACAAGTGACTAATGTGGAAGTTGTAAAGTGGTGTGACCTTTGACCCTGAAGTGGTGGGCGGACCCCTTATGTACCACACA
>CM059301.1:9112500-9145000 GCA_030340665.1 Neosalanx taihuensis
TGAGGGAGGGAGGGCGGAAGGAGGAGAGGGGAGGGGGAGGGAGGAGGGAGCCAAGATAACGCAGACAAACAGCATCATGTAAAACAACCCTTGTCAGAGTGCGAAAAACCCGATAAATATATGATGATAGAATACGGCGTGGGGACTTCTGACGGCGTATCGAAATGCGAGGCGTGCGCGCTGGGCCTGGGCGCGTGTCTGCGTCGACGTGTCGGGAGGGGGGGGGGGGGGGGGTTCGTCCTTGAGAAGTCTTTCTCGGCGACCTCCATCTCCCAAGACCCATCATCTCCGCATCTCCAATTTAAACCTCCATCAAACGGCCTCAGATCTCCAGCAAGGAAGCCTCCTGAAGCTGATCAGCTTTCCACAGGAGATTACGTTCTTATTAGCTCTAAATACTGAATGTGTCCTTAGTCCAGGAATGTTATTGAAGTTCAGAAAGCCCGCTAAGACTGGATCCAAATTAGGAAGCTGCTGGCGGTTCTAATCACTCTCCTAACCAGCCTAATCCCTGTTCAATTAAAATTCCAATTAGACATAGAACAACAATCAACTGTATACTCGAGTCATAATGGGCACAAACATGCCTAAACACCATTAATCAACACGGAGATGCGTTCGGAAACACAGACATGCGCCGTCGAAGGAAAAACAGCCGACGTTCTAGAAGACTCACGTTCCTCCTTAACTCCGGGGCTGTTCCCCAACAAGTTCAACATCCATGAGGTTTCTGTTGGACGAGCGTTGTCTCGTCTTCAAAGAAGACCACAATTAGCTTGTGTTTCCCATCATGAGGGGCGACATCTCACACGGTCAGACCACAGATGAAAACAATAAGCCAGCCAGGCAGGACATGCGGGGGGAAATACTTAATAAGAGAGAGACGGCTTGAAGAAAGACCAGGAAAGCCTCAACTTAACCACAACTTCAGAACTTCACACATTCCAGGTCTGCAGCCCGCGGTGGGGGAGAGTGACAAAGCGAGTCCCCTGTCTGAGGACATTTAGGCCGGGCGAGGAGATGAAACAGAGGCCGGCCCCCGATCCAGAGGCCTGCGGTCACACGCACACACACACACTAACACACACACACTAACACACACACACTAACACACACACACACACATACTAACACACACACGCACAGGCACACCCTTAGAACTGCCAGGCTCCGCAATCCTGGACTCATTAACACACAGCCTTCACACACACACACACACATACACACGCGCAAAGACTCTCTCACACACACACACACAAACACAGGACTTCCACCCACGCCTCCCCACCATATGATTCTAATCTTGGGTTTCTCCTACAAGCATTTGACTAATGAATGTCAATATTTTGGTTACAGTGATTCCCCTGTAAAAAGAAGAGGGCAGGGAGGGGGGTGGGGGGCGGTTTGCAGTCAGGGGTGTAAGTACCCTGCAGGGGCCTGGTCATATTCCGACTGGGGTTAGGAGGAAGAGAGGAGGGAAACCAAGAGAGAGAGAGGAAGATAGAGAAGGAGAAAGGAAAAAGTCCCCAGTCCCAGGGCAGAGTGGTTGAGGTCGTATAGAATACTTTAACACTGTCAGACCCAATTCAAGCCAGGCCTTCAATCAGGAAGTGATTTATGGACTGTGTGTGAATGTGTGTGCTGGTGTGTGTGTGCTGGTGTGTGTGTGTGTGTGTGTGTGACACCACATTTAACAGCCCAGCAGCATGTGTGCTCCAGTAGTTAGAGGGGGTAACAAGTGAAGGGTTCTTGTTTGGCAAGGTTCTAAACTGTAATGGCTTCCTCTCAAGTTCTCCACTTCCAGACCGTGTGTGTGTGTGTGAGTGTGAGTATGTGTGTGTGTGTGTGTGCTTGAGTGTAACCGCAGGTTAAGTGGTAGTCAGTCGGTTAGCCTGGGAACCGTTCAGGATTTGGAGCTACACCAGTTCCACTCACCTCCTGTCCTCCAATCAGACGACTGCACACTTGGACCCAGGTTCTCCAGTCTGGTGGGGAGGGGGGGGGGGGGGGGGGGGGGGGTCAGGGGGTCAGGGTCAGGACCCAGGCTGGGTTCATCATCTCAGAAGCTCTGAAGCTCCCTTTGGCTTCTGAACCACCTGAAGTCAACACAGTCTAATTATCTGGAATGTCTGGACAGACAAGAAGACAGACAGACAGACAGACAGACAGACAAACAAGCAGACAGACAGACAGACAGACAGACAGACAGACAGACAGACAGACAGACAAACAAGCAGACTGACAGACAGACAGACAGACAGACAGACAAACAAGCAGACTGACAGACAGACAGACTGACAGACAGACAGACAGACAGACAGGCGAGTAGTAAAGGAGATAACAGGAGACAGGCTGACTAAAGGACCCAGAAATCAGGCAGTGGGTTCAGACAGTTTGTGAGAGAGTTGAACCGGATTTAACGTTTTTTAGGTGGAACTAAAGATGCAGCTTTTTTGTATCCAGCTTCCTTTCTTCCTCCACTGTGACCCAGAAAAAGGAGAGAAATGTACATTATTTCTGTCTCCTACTTAATGACATCAGAAAAAGAGCAAAAAATAATCTCTCTGAACTGACTCTCTCACTGAAGTTAAGCAATGACAGTCCAAGTCTGCTCTCTCTCTCTCTCTCTCTAAATATATATATATATATATATATATATATATATATATATATATATATATATATATTTCTCTCTGCTGGTCTCTCATTGCAGTTTTCTCTTTGCAGACATTTCTCTCAGAACCACCCACCATATATCCATTTTAACACTACCCAGCTTCAAACGCTGACCCTGAAAACCTTTCCTCTGCCTTATACATAGAGTCCTGTGTGTGTATTTGGATGTGTGTGTTGGGCTGGCCAGCTGGAGAGATCATAGGTACACATGAGTGGGCCAGAAAGATGCTCAATACTCACCTAGAGAAGAGGAGGAGGAAGTGGAGGTGTGGAGAGTGAGAGAGAGAGAGAGAGAGAGAGGAGGAGGGGAGAGAGAGAGGGAGAGAGATGGGAGGGGAGAAAGAGAGAGAAAGCGAGAGAGAGGGGAGAAGGAGAGAGAGAAATAGAGAGTGAGAGAGAGAAAGAAAGAGACAGACAGGAGGGGAGAAAGTGAGAGAGAGGAGGGGATAACGAGTATATAAAGTAAACCATGGCACCAGCGATATTATAACCTTCAGTCACGTATCTCATTGCCGTGTCTTTCTCGAAACTTTCAAAGAGAGCAGAGACTTTTCCACCTAGAAGCTTTTCCAATTCCTGTTCCCTCCTATTCCTTTTCCTTCCTATTCTCTCCATTGTGTGGAGCTCTCTCCTCCAGAGGCATGCACCCCAGGAGCTGAAAGAACACATTGTAGTCCCATCCTGATTGGTCCTCTCTCCAAAGCAGTAAATGGACACCCCACAGCATGGATGGGGCCAATGTCAATACAGGATGATGGTCCAATCAGAGAGCACCTTAATGGGCCACCTGACAGACTGCTCATATTAACGGGACAGGGTGTCCCAGTGGCAACCCAGTTTCAGACTAACTTCTGTGTGTGTGTGTGTGTGCGTGTCTGTGTATACATGTGTGTGCGTGTTTGTGTCAAGCAGTGTTATCCCGGAATCCCACTTTGCGATCCATTCTCCTGTTTCTGCTGACCCTGAAAGAACAGTGGTGTGTGCGTGTGAACGTGTGTGCGTGTTTGTATGTTTGAGTGTGTCTCCGTGTGTGTGGGTGTGTTGTTGCAGGGATTACCCCGATCCCTGTTACACCTGTGTATTGGAATGGCTGGATCAGAGTGTGATCTGAAAGGTTGAGCCATTCCCACAGTGCCGAGGGAGAGCAGCACACAGTACATCTGGACCGCACTCACCCAGCCTCAACCCAGTCTTAACCTCGCCCTAATCTAAGCCCATCCCCAGCACGGACCCCATCGAGCCCCGCCCAGCCTCAAGCCAGCCCCACCCTCAACTCAAACACCCGACCCTGTCAAAGCCCTCTGTGGCCTGTTCTAAACCCAATCCAATCTAGACCAATCCAACTAGCCCAAACCTAGCCCATATCCAGCTCTAGAAATGTCTATTTCTGAGCAGGGTTAGGTATTGTAGACCACTGAACTCTCCACACAACAACACTGACGCTTCCCTATAAACCCCCTGGGATGTGTAGCTGCAACCTTTAACATGTGTTACCTAACAGCACAAACACATTCCTGGGTGGATGTCGGGGATTAAGGAGTCATGCAATCTGCCTTTTTTGAGAAACCATTTTAAAAAGGCGGTTTTTGTCGGACTTGGAAAACAGTTCCATATGTTTAAAGTGCCGTTTTTAGCTTTTAATATTCAGTTTTGTTGCTGTGGAGAGGCGGGATGAAAGACACAATAAAAGCAGCAGCGTCAGCAGCAGTCATGGAGTGACCAGACAGAACACCAGCGGAGAGGAGCTGGATGATGTCCGGAGATCTGGGTCTCGAACCCTGATCCTGCTGTGTTCTGGGGTTCTCCTGGCTCACTTCCCCAAACAGCACAGCTAGGACAAGCACCAGTCTGTAACTGGACCAGCAGACACGGCTGGAAAAACCCCCCTCGTTTGTTGCCGGGTAAAACAATGTTGACAGCACGGGATTGGTCGAAATGGGGATGGCACCACAATTTTGGAAAGCAGGAAAGCAAAGTCTTTGCTTCAGCGAGAGAGAACCTTTAACTACCTGGGTTAAGACATGCCACATGTCGTTCCTCGTTTCCTATTCTGAAATGTCGGAACAAATCCATAATAAATGGCTGATTCCAATCAAAACACGGCTCTTGGCTCTGGCTTGGCACTGATATTGAGCTGAACGGAGGAAACACACTTCGACAAACTTGTGTACATCTTTTCTTGCCAAAATGCTGCGATCCAACACAAACAGCTCAGCACCACAGACAAAACCCAGCTCCCTGCTGATAAGAACCAAATGTCTGTTTACACCGATCATTTGAACACTAAGAAGCCCCAGATGGAGTTCATCTCTGCTTACTTATCTCAACCACGGTTGGCTGAATACGGTTTGATATGGTCTGCTGTTATTTCAGTTGGTTTGCGCGTTCTCAAGCTAGAGGAACATGTGCTGTTTGCAGGGATGTTCTGGACAGATTGCTCCATGTGGATCTCTCGTTCACGCCTCGTGGATGTAAGGCTGGACAGCTCCGGGCATGCGGCTGGACACCGCATCCTAGTGTGTGAGCGAGTCAGGCTGGAAGTCATCAAGGAGCGTTGGGATGGAGACCAGATACAGATGGCCGCTGGCTCCACAACAAAAACCTTCCACAGTCCGGAAATTTCCTGAAACAATCTTTTATTTGATCGATGGACGTTGTAAGCGCGGAATGATAAGGCCGCAATCTGTCCACCCTTAACGTACGCTGACACCGGACACCTCATCCCTCCCTTCGATCACCCCTGTCTCTCTCTGACCTCTCGTCTCTCCTCACCAGCCTTTCTCCTGTCCTCTCCCCTCCCTCCCCTCCTCCCTCCTCCCTCCATCCTGACCCTGAGCTGTTTCCGTGTGATGGAGGGTGGCCAGTTCTTCTCTAACAGAAGACTGCACTCTTTCATTTGGTTAATTCCAGATAAATGAGGCATGCGTACAAGGCTGGATGAGCGTGGTTGAGGGGTGTGCGTTTGGAGCCCGGAGCCCCAGACATCTTCATCATCTTCAGCCTGCCCCCAGTCCTTGATGGGCCACTGGGTGTCTGTCTGTCTGGGTAATTGGGGATGATTGATGACAGAGATGGGCTTCACAATATACCAAAATTTAACACCGTGAACACGTTAATGATGAGAGATTTACCAGCCGACACTGGGAGACTGGGATCCACTGCCAAACCAATGAGATGAAACTAAGGAGATGATTGGTGGACCAGGAACATGACAGGAGGTTCCACTTTCTTCTGAAGGCCCATATTGACATTTACCTATAGACTATCAGCACTGATTGGCTGTAACTCTGTTGCTAAGCTCTTTGGCAAGAGTGTGCACCATCTTGAAATCAAATATACCCGAGTTAAACAAATCCCTACTAGAGAGCTATACTGAACAGGGAACAGCACACCATTTTTCTGCATCAATATTGAGTTATTTGTACAGTATAATCTTTTAAATTGAGCAGGAGTTCATTATCAGTAGATTAATTCCTCATAATAACTGATGTTCTATCACAACGTTCTCATTTAAATACATTAAAAATCGGGAAGAAAAAAATTCCTTAAGCCTTCCCCGCCTTTAAATAATGGATATTTCATTATGTTCTTCTTCAGTCAATGTTCTCAGACACTCCAAAGCAGAAGAAGACAGGTCAGTATTCACTCACATCATCTCTCTATTCAACTGGAGTTAGCCAAACACTGACATGCGCTCACCTCTTTGATTATCATATTAATTAATCTTGCTTACTTGGTCGTGTAATTTAAACATTTGCTCAGGTGGGAAGGAGGAAAGGATGGCGTGCAGGGAATAAGAAGGTTCTAAAGAGCAGAATCCCTGGGGAAAATCCAGATTGTTTTCTGTTCACTTAGAGAAACCAAACCATGTACAGCCCCTGTGACAGTAGAACAACATTTTGGAAAAAGGGGTTCTAATCCCAATTTGAAGACGTTAGTTCTCGATTAGTCTATCTGAAACCTCGGTTCTTTCTGACCAGAACATTCCTTTCAATGATGATTCTGTCAGTTAAACTCCAGATGCAATTATTTGTAGTGTGGCACCACAGACAATGACGTTGTGTGGATCCCTTTCTTTACTAGACTGTCTAATTCTAGCTCTGTGAGGCCTGCTTATTCACTCCCCACATGACTGGGTCATTAGTGGTCATGATGTACCAATGGAGTCCTCACACAGGGGGATTAGAGTGAAGGCAGACAACAGGAAGTGACACAGAGAAACTCTGCCCACCTGTCTTGCCCACCTGTCCTGCCCACTGATTAGGACTTTAAACATTAGCATCATCTTTACCATCTGTCATTCCCATGTGCAAATATACAAGATCAAAAAATGAATACATTTTTTATAATCAGAATCCGAATACTTTATTAATCCCCAAGGGGAAACTCTTTGGCAGGCCTGTGGCTAACGAGGCAACCAGACAAAGTCAATTTATCGGCGCCAATGAATTAATAATCATTAATAATTCATTCGAATTAAGGAGTGGTGCATAGAAGTTTGTTGTTCCTGGAGTTTTGCCTGTCCCAGATTACAGGACACAGTCTGGCTGATTTCATCAGTTGAAGCCTCTATGAGTACATGATGAGTAAACAATGTGTGTGTGTGTGTGTGCGTGTGTGTGTGGCTGATAGGACAGATAATGACACTCACCTCAATCCGCACAGTCACCTTGAAGTTTCGAACGTCACCCAGCCGTCTGTTACCTTAACACCACAACCTGAACACAACACGTAACACTGACGTCACACACACACACGCACACGAATCCTTCCTCCAATGGGACCTGCTGGTCATCTCTCCTCACACCTGCGTGGAGCGTGCGTTGTGTGTGCTGTGTGTGTGCCTTCAGCAAGTCTGTTTAAAACAGGAAGACATCCTGTTCCCCAGACTGGCTGTCTAACACCGAGGCAGCGAACCCACAGTCCCTCTGGACCTCCACTCTGGATCACAACCGCCCGCTGCAGACCCTGTGTAAACATTCTTTGACATGTAAATGCACTCTCCCGTGTCGGGAGATGATCCCTGCACTTTCAGAGGGTGTGTGTGTGCAGGTGCGCACGTATGCGTGTGTGCGGCTGTGTGTGAGTGCAGAGGACTGTGTCAGAGCGATGAATTATGCATACATACCATTGTGTGATTAGACTTCCCAGCTGCCGGAACTGTAATTGAAAAAATTCCCTCCTTTGTTTACGAGGGAAAATTGATGGATTGTTTGTTTGTTTTTTTTCTCATTAGAACTTTGATGGCAGATCTCCAACATGAAAGAAAACTTCGGAGAGTTCCACACACAAAAACAGAACCACGCGAGATCCAGGTTGTTGGGACTTCCTTGTGACAGGAGAACACAGCATTGGTCTCCTCCTCTGTCCTGGTATCCAGTGGGAGAGCGCCACGGAGGAACAGTGGAACAATGGTAGAACCTTGGAATAGCAGAACAACACATGAACAACAGAACATAAAATGCTAGTTGCAGTATAAGTGACATGTAAGGGTAGAATGGTAGTTTGTTAAACAATACAATAGTATACAGCACATATTTACAGTGGACCAGTAAAACAACCAAAGATCAGTAAATGAGCAATTGTGTGTGTTGGTGTGTGTGAGTGTTTGTGTGTGTGAGCATTTGTGTGTGTATGTTGGTGTGTGTGAGTGTGTATGTATTGGTGTGTGTGTTTGTGTATGTGTTGGTGTGTGTGAGTGTTTGTGCGTGTGTGTTGGTGTGTGTGATAATATGTGTGTGTCGGTGCGTGTGAGTGTTTGTGTGTTTGTGTGTCGGTGTGTGCTCAGACCAGCTGTGCATCAGCTACAAGCTCAACATTCCAGGTGGCGGCAGCGTCATGTGACCTGCCCCTCCGCACACACACAGAATCACATCACACAGGTTGATGCTCATTGTTTTCCAGCCCCTTAGGCTGGACCTCACAGTACAGAACTAAAAGGTCTGCAATCTCTGCACCTGTCATTCCCCTTCTGGTGTGTGGGTGTGTTTGTGAAGGTGTGTGTGTGTGTGTGTGTGTGTGTGTGTGTGTGTGTGTGTGTGTGTGTGTGTGTGTGTGTGTGTGTGTGTGCGTGTGTACACAGTGACCTTCTTATCTGAATGAAGTTGCTCTTTTACTTGTGAATCTCCACACAAACAGCTCCTCTGTCCTTGAGCCTCAAGTGCTGCGGGAGGCTGAAAGGATATTTAACAACACCCACACACACACACACACACACACACACTTCCTCACACACACACACTTCCTCACACTGTTTGTTGGGAGTGACTGACAATGTTGCCCTTCAGGTGAGGAGTGATTAGAATACCAACAAGCAAACTCACACACACACACACACACACTCATTTAAAAACACAACCACAGAAAACACACACGTAGTACACATTCACACACACACACACCAGAGTGCAAGCTCACAGCATCGTGTGACAGGAGGTGTCAGACTTGATAGCGGATCAACGGAAAGGATCGCAACACCAAGCAGAGTGTGTGTGTGTGTGTGTGTTTGTGTGTGGGTTGTGTTCGTGTCTGTTCGGGTGTGTATGTATGTGTGTGTGTGTGTATGTGTGTGTGTGTGTTTGTGTGTGGTTGTGTTCGTGTCTGTTCGGGTGTGTGGTGTGTGTGTGTGTGGACAGGTCAGTAGACAGGACACTCAGCTGTTGTAATTAAAGCTGTTTTAATTGGCCTCATTAGAGCTGCTATCCAGCAGAGCTTGCTGACTCTGCGGTGACCAAGCTCCTCAAAGAGCTGGACACACACTCATGTTCCTCACAGGCTTCAAATACACACACACACACACACACACACACACACACACACACACACACACACACACACACACACTGAACAGCCTCACACACATACTGAGCTGTTGCACACACACTACTGCTGGGCCTACCTCGCACAAAAACCTCTGATGCTTCCTTACAGATGGCTACCACACACACACACACACACACACACACACACACACACACACACACACACACACACACACACACACACACTGAACAGCCTCACACACATACTGAGCTGTTGCACACACACTACTGCTGGGCCTACCTCGCACAAAAACCTCTGATGCTTCCTTACAGATGGCTACCACACACACACACACACACACACACACACACACACACACACACACACACACACACATATTTTCTACTGTCTACTGGCCACATCAATGCCTATAGCAGACAGACAGGATTTTCATACAGAGGAACTAGAATGAGATGTTTCCTAATCAACCTTGGCTGAGCGTTAATGCTGCTGGATGATAATTACAGGGAAGCAGATGGAGGCAGCTATTTCAGGACCATTCGAACAGCGATCATGTCCTGACTGACATAGTCCTCTAGCTCAACTCTAATGAAAACGCAAAACAGAGAGACACCGAGGGATGCGGAAAGAAAGGGATGAGGAGAGCTAGAGAGAGAGAGAGAAAGAGGAGGAGGTGGAGAAGGAGGAAAATGCGACGCGGCGGACGAAGAAATCAGGAGTTGGATGAGAGTTTAGGGAGAGAAGTGGGAAGGGGGAAAAAAGACCCAGAGGAGAGAAATACGTACACAGAGGCCGAGAGAGAGCCAGTGAGTGACGAGAGAGAGGAGAGAAGGAGCATTTACCCCCCCCCCCCACCCCCACCCCCCCCCCCACCTCCTCCGTGGCAGGTTTCCACACTAGGTTGATGTGCTAGATTAAGTCTAGCTGGGTCCTGAGGACTGGAGGGGTGACAGAATCCATTCACAGCTAATTAAGAGGATGGCGAAAGGCAGGCCATTCGCCCTGACAGCCAGGCAAACAGCAGCCTTAGCTGAGAGCTGGATAATTGGAGAGAGCAGTCAAGAGGTGTATTAGCTTGATAAATAAAGAGCGCTCTGATTCGAATAGCTTCACCCTCCAGCCAGACATTCGCACTCGAACTATCTAGCCAATCAGACACCGCAACAACAAAAAAGCTAGGCAATCATAGTCCCCTGCCAGATAGCCTGTCACTCTACAGGATCAGCTGGACGTTTGGACTGTCAGCTAGCCAATCGCACTACAATCTCAGCTAGCCAATCACAGCACGTTGTCCTCTAGCCAGTCGCAGCACGTTGTCAGTGTCGCGTAAAGGAAGGCAGACGTTTGAGAACTTGATCCTGCCGGTTGACTAGCAGGGCTGGTCATTCTGTTCCCTGTCCCACCCACCCTACCACCCACTACCACCCACTACCACCACCCTCACCACCCTACCACCCTACCACCCTCACCACCCTACCACCCTACCACCCTACCACCCTACCACCCACTACCACCCTACCACCCTACCACCACCCTACCACCCTACCACCCTACCACCCTACCACCCTACCACCACCCTACCACCCTACCACCCACTACCACCACCCTCACCACCCTACCACCCTACCACCCTACCACCCTACCACCCTACCACCACCCTACCACCCACTACCACCCTACCACCCTACCACCACCCTACCACCCTACCACCCTACCACCCTACCACCCTACCACCACCCTACCACCCTACCACCCACTACCACCTACTACCACCACCCTCACCACCCTACCACCCTACCACCCTACCACCCTACCACCACCCTACCACCCTACCACCCACTACCACCTACTACCACCACCCTCACCACCCACCACTACCACCCTACCACCCACTACCACCTACTACCACCACCCTCACCACCCTCACCAACCACCACTACCACCTACTACCACCCACCACCACCCTCACCACCCTACCACCCTACCACCCTACCACCTACTACCACCTACTACCACCTACTACCACGACCCTCACCACCCACCACTACCACCCTACCACCCTACCACCCACTACCACCACCCTCACCACCCACCACTACCACCCTACCACCCTACCACCTACTACCACCACCCTCACCACCCACCACTACCACCCACCACCACCCTCACCACCCTACCACCCTACCACCCTACCACCCACTACCACCACCCTCACCACCCACCACTACCACCTACTACCACCTACTACCACCACCCTCACCACCCTCACCAACCACCACTACCACCCACTACCACCCACCACCACCCTCACCACCCTACCACCCTACCACCCTACCACCTACTACCACCTACTACCACCACCCTCACCACCCACCACTACCACCCTACCACCCTACCACCTACTACCACCTACTACCACCACCCTCACCACCCTCACCACCCACCACTACCACCCACCACCACCCTCACCACCCTACCACCCTACCACCTACTACCACCTACTACCACCACCCTCACCACCCACCACTACCACCCACTACCACCTACTACCACCACCCTCACCACCCACCACTACCACCCACTACCACCTACTACCACCTACTACCACCACCCTACCACCCACCACTACCACCCTACCACCCTACCACCCACTACCACCACCCTCACCACCCACCACTACCACCCACTACCACCCACTACCACCTACTACCACCACCCTCACCACCCACCACTACCACCCACTACCACCCACCACCACCCTCACCACCCTACCACCCTACCACCCTACCACCCACTACCACCTACTACCACCACCCTACCACCACCCTACCACCTCCCTCAGAAGATTCTAGAACCGTACTGACAATGCCATGTAAGGGGCGATGTCATCAAATCCCGTTTACATCAAGAGATCCTCTGAGATCACATCCTGCTAACCTGGGGGCTTAAGGAAAGCTCCGGAATCATAACAGTTTTCTGACTGCCTGGGTGGAGCAATCTGACAGCAGAGTGTGATTTGGAACACAGGTTGAAAGGCTTTGAGGCAACGGTTGGATTTCGCTTGAAGTCAGGGGGTTTTGTGAATGTTGTTTGAAGGATTGGTTTTGTGTTTGGCGTCTTGGAAAAAAAATGGATCAAGATTTCCAGAAATGTGTGTTAAAAAATGTGAAAATTTGTAGGAAGTGTTGAGATATGGATGCTGGTATGAGGTTAGGACCCTCTCCTGCCCCCCACTGCCCACAGGTCTTAATGAGGTCTTGCAATCTGGCCCTGCCTCTATCCAATTAA
Source organism: Neosalanx taihuensis (assembly GCA_030340665.1). Classification (NCBI taxonomy): domain Eukaryota; kingdom Metazoa; phylum Chordata; class Actinopteri; order Osmeriformes; family Salangidae; genus Neosalanx; species Neosalanx taihuensis. The sequence goes on from CM059301.1 coordinate 9,125,248, forward strand.
ACTCAACCTTTCAATCTCTGCTCTGATTGGTCGATCCCATGACCCCCAGAGAGGATGCTGGGAAGACGGAAATTAACTTTTCATGGTCTGACAAGGTAATTGGCTACCTAGATGGCAGCACTCGGCTTTCTTTAAGCTCTCTCTGTCTCTCTCTCTCTTTATGTCTTCTCTATCTGTCTCTCTTTTTTTGTCTTTCTCCCATATGCTCTCTCTCTCTCTCTCTCTCTCTCTCTCTCTCTCTCTCTCTCTCTCTCTGTCTGCTCTCTCTCTCTCTCTCTCTCTCTCTCTCTCTCTCTCTCTCTCTCTCTCTGTCTGCTCTCTGCACCTCCCATTTTCTTCCTTCTTCACCTCAGAGCTCTGACAGTCAAATTGGGTGTAATGAGCTTTTAGGAATGACTTGGATGTTTCCCACATACTCACTACTGAAATTGCATCAAATGTATAACTTTACATTAGACAGTTATAGCCTGCCTGCCTGCCTGCCTGTCTGCCTGCTTGTCTGTCTGTCTGTTCGTCTATCTTCCTGTCTGCCTGCCTGCCTGCTTGTCTGTCTGTCGGCCTGCCTATCTGCTCGTCTATCTTTCACAGTCATTCTTTCAAGAACAGCTTGAAAGAAGCTGCTAGGTTACTTAGGTAACATAGTCTGATAAACTCCCGCCCTTGCCTTCCCCTCCCCAAACTGCTAATAATTTACCCAGCACTAAAATGAGATCTGTTGAACGGCTAGTTGAGTTCACCACCGTAGCGAGGACAGCAATGGCAGCTCCCACCATTAAATCATTAGAGAGGCGAGGAAATTAATGAGAATATTAGCTGTCTGCCTCAAAGCCGAATTCTACCTCAGAGAGACAGAGAGAGAGAGAGAGAGAGATGAGGGGGGTGAAGCAAGGTAGACGAGCAAGAAGAGAGAGAGCGGGCGTGCGAGAAGAAAGCGAGGCGAGTTCTTTCAGCTTCAGCCAGACAGATTAACCAGCACACCTCCCATCTGGAAGAGGGTCTTTCTCGCTCTTTCATCTGAAACCAAAACCTCCTTCCAAAAACACACAGGAAAGACAGCACCAGGAGTGCGCACACACACACACCCACACAACCCACACACACACACGCACACACACACCCACCCACACACACACACACACCAGAGGTATCTCCTTCACACCTTCCATACAGGGCAGACAACAAAGAAACCAACTATTCCTCAAAATGAAAATACAAATTCAAACGAACGTACCCAGAGCTGAGGACAGGAAGTAAACATGCTAAAGGTCATGTTTCATTAGCGAGCGTCCTGCGTCTGTATGTGTGCGTGTGCGTGAGTGTGAGTACGTGCACAGGCGTGCTCAAAGCCTGGCGATAATGAGCCGATGGTGTCCATATCTGCTGGAGGAACATGAATCAACACAAACAAGTCTTTTTATAGGCAGGGATGAATTAGAGTGTGCATACATGTGGACAGACTGGAGGACTAATTAAGACTGAAGCACAGCTTCAATAAGGCTTCAAGCAAAAGCCACACAGCAGGGTCACTGTGACCTACCCTGGGTGGGGGGGGGGGGTCGTCACTGGCTGAAAAAGACACACACGCGTGTGCACAAACAGGCCCACAAACAGGCCCAGGAATGAACACGCAAGTGGGGAAATGACAAGTGGAGAGTCATACAGACGCTGTGACACGGTTACACACACGTACACACGCACGCACACACACAGACACACACACACACACACACATACGTGAACAGACCCTTCTAAGCTCCCATTCCCCCCCCCCCCCCCCCACGCCACCCTCTGGCAAACCTACCAATCACGGTTCAGCAGTGAGCATCATCAGACCACACCTCTAAAACTAGCAGTCGAACGCAACACACTGGGTTGCCAAGGATGACCACAGTTATTATGGCTCAGCATCTGTTTGTAAATAAGTCACCTCCTCCCTTTCCCATAATTGCGCTTTGGTCTGCGGCTGTGTGTGTGCGCGTGTGCGTGTGTGTGTGATTGACATGCACCCTCTCTTTGACCTGCCAACACACACACCCATATATAGCTGTCCTGATGATAGGGAGTTTGTTGCCCTTAGTGACAGCAAGGTAGTTGCCCTGGTGATATGGAACTAGTTGCCCCCGGTGACAGGAATCTAGTTCTCTGAGCCAGAACCACACCTGCTAGTTGATTAGCAGGTTTTTTTTCTGTTTCTGTGGAGACGAACCAGGTCCTCTCTGCCAGGCCAGAGCCTGCTGCTGCCCATATGCCCAGCCTGCCCCCCCCCCCACCCCCCCCCCCCCCCCCTTACCACCCCCAGCACCCCCAACCTGTCCAATTACAGTAACGAGACTTCCGCTCTCTGACTGCTAACATCCCACCCTCCCGATAACCCTCCTTTCGTCCTATCCTCCCTTTCACCGTACGGCCACCATCTACACCCCCCCCCCCCACCACCACCACCACCCACCCCTCACCTCCCCGTCACTCTCTCCCCCTCATCCCTCCATCTCCCCCCTTGCTGACTCCGCCCTTCCCTCCTCGCGGGCACAGATCAGGGTGATTTCAGGAGCGGCGGCGGTGGTGAGGGGGGACGCCGGCCGACCAAACCTCATCCATCCCATCACCCCCCTTCTCTCTCCCTGCGGAACGGGGCGAGGGGGGGGGGAGGGGGAAGGAGGTGGGAAAGAGGAGGGAGAAGAGGAGGGAGAAGAGGAAGAGCGGCTGGAGCTCCGTTCCTCCTCACACCTAGCAGGCGCGTGTCAGACAGAGAGAGAGACGCTTGACAGGAGCGGACAAAGTGGATTCCCTCCCTCCCTCCTCCCTGTCACCCTCTCCCCGTGTCTGTCCTCCCCCCCCCTCCCCCCCCTCCCCCCCTCCCCCCTCTTGTCAGCCATCTCTCCGGCGCCTGCTGCTGCCACTGCTGAGGTCTTGAAAGAGACGATCAAATATTAAAGATGGCGGTCCAGTTAGCTGCTGCGACAGGCTCAGGTGGCCGGGAGGAGCGCGCGCGTGCGAGCGGGCGTGTGCGTGCCGGTGTTTGGGGTGTGTCTGTGAGACGTGCCTGCGTGTGTGTCCTGTGTGTGTGTGTGTGTAGGTGGGAGGGGGGGGGGTTTCAGTCCTGCCATCATTCTTCCTAGTGAGAGTCTATTTAGCAGGCTGGCACAGAGGGCACCAATATGGCATCACAGTGTGTGTGTGATCTGAGCGCCTCCACAGCTCGTTCCGTTCAGCATCAGTCATTCTGATTGGTCCCCTCCCCTCCCCTTCTCCTTTCCTACAAACATTGACTCACCTCTCTCTCCCTTCCCCTTCTCTCTCCTCCTGACCCTCTCTCTTCTCTTCCCTCCTTCCTTCCTTCCCTCTCTATCCTTCTCGCCTCCTCCCGCCCCGTCACTTTTCCTCGCTCCTCTCCTCTCTTCTCACCCGGTAAACCTCCACCCCCCCTCCCTCTCTTCCTTCCGCTCATCCAGTCAACCCCTCCGTTCTTTTCTCTTCTCCTTTTCTCTGCCTCCTCTTTCATTGTGTCGTGTTCCGGTCAATCCTTTCCTATCCTACTGTGTCTCCATCCCTCTCCTCCTGGACTCTCTCTCCCTCCCCCAGCTCTCTCTGTCTCTCCCTCCCTCCCCCAGCTCTCTCTGTCTCTCCCTCCCTCCCCCAGCTCTCTCTGTCTCTCCCTCCCTCCCCCAGCTCTCTCTGTCTCTCCCTCCCTCCCCCAGCTCTCTCTGTCTCTCCCTCCCTCCCCCAGCTCTCTCTGTCTCTCCCTCCCTCCCCCAGCTCTCTCTGTCTCTCCCTCCCTCCCCCAGCTCTCTCTGTCTCTCCCTCCCTCCCCCAGCTCTCTCTGTCTCTCCCTCCCTCCCCCAGCTCTCTCTCGCTCCCTCCTTCTCAGATCAGACAGGTGTAATAGCAAGGTTTCTTTCCTGTTACTGTTATGGTTCCATCAGAGAGCACAGTCAGAGACCCACCTGTGCTGTCACTGTTCTCTCTCCATTTCACCGCCTCCATCCCTTTATTTATCTCTCTCCTTCTCTTTCCCACGTTCTCTAGTTCTTTCTCTCAGCTACATTGCCTGCTTTGTTTGCCTTCATGGTTGGGAGACAGCACATTGATTTCTGTATCAAACTGAACACTACATCTGTTCACAAAGATTGAATCACAGCCACGTCTCGATTTCTTTGTCTATTTGTCTCTCAGTTCAACTCAGGCTGCTGGGTCTGGATGAATGTTTGAAATTGACAATAATATTAGGAGCCTCCATTTCACTATCTTTCCCTCAACCATCGCCATGTCACATCCTCTCTCTTCATCGCAATTCTCTTCTCTTTCTAATGTATCGTTCCCTCCCAGCCTCCCAGGCATAGCTAGAATGCTCCGGAAACACAAACAGAATCTCAATGTCCACTGATGGTTAGACTCCTACAACAGGCTGCAGTGTGTGTTTGTGTGCATGTTTGTGTGCAGTGTGTGTGTGCGGTGTGTATTTTAATGTGGTCTGTTTGTGTGTGTGTGTGTGTGTGTGTGTGTGAGTGTGTGTGTGTGTGTGTGTGTATGTAAGAGTGTTTGTGTGTGGTGTGTATGGGTGTTTATGTCTGAACATGTGCTATACGGTGGCCATGACTGATCGCAGCGAATGTTCACCACTGTGTGTGAAATTAATTTCTTGGCCGCATATCCAGCCAAGAATGTGTGAGTTTCTGGAGAAACAGTATATTGCCAATAGACAGCCGTCTGTAGAGGCAGAATATAAAAATAAAGACATAATTGGGGGCTTGGGGTCTGAAATGAAAGGATGACTGTACACTCATATGTTATATGGATTCAGTATAGAACCTAAAAGAGGGAGGAAGGAAGGAAAGAAGGAGGGAGAGGGGGAAGGGAGGGCCCGGGAAGAGAGGGAGCGAGAAGGAGGGAGAGGTTGGGAAGGAAGGAGAGAGAAAGAGAGAGGAGAGAAAGAGAGAGAGAGAGAGAGAGAGAGAGAGAGAGAGAAAAGTCTCTGGTGAAATAGCATTCTTCAGCTGTCATGAAAGAGACTCACATTCATCACTTTCTGGCTCCGGAGGAGTTTCGAACCCTTCACACGGAGGCAGCACTTCTGCTGGTTCAGCTGCTGGAGAGAGGAAGAGGAGCGGAGCGGAAGGGGGAGAAGGGGGCGAGGGGAAGGAGGATGTTGGAGATGAGAGGGGAGGAGGAGAGGAGCTCATTTGCTTGAGGAGCAGGAGAAGATTTGACTGAATGATCTGGCTTGGTTATTTGATGGGTTGCATTCACCAGAGTGAATTTAAACGCTCCCTTTGAACCACCGGAAAGCACATAAAACCCAATTACTTTCCGGTGTGTACGTGTGTACTGTATGTGTGTGTGGGCGACGTGTGTGTATGCGACGGCGTGGGGGTGAGTTAACATGTGTGTCATTACGTCTGTGTGTGTTTTTCATGTTGTTTTGTCACAGCCACGGTCCAGGCCAATCAGTAACTCCAACCATCTAATTACTCTAGTGGAAAATTCATTTTCAAGGTGACAATTCTCTATTAGAGGCAATTAACCAAGTGGAGATGGAGGAAAGCAGAGATGGAAGAGAGAAAGAGAGACGATGAAGGGAAGAAAAGGGAGGAGAGAGGTGACAAATAATGACTGGGTTAACACAAAGACTTTAATTATGCTGATCAACTCTCCCACCTATTTCTGTCTCCCTCCCTCCCTCCCTCTCGTCTTCTCTTTCTTTCTCTCACGACCCCTCTCTCTCCATCCCGATCTCTTCATCTACCTCTCTATCTTTGTCTATTAATTAAATTTAGTTCATTTACAAATCTCACTGTCCTTCATCCCTCAACCCCTCCTCCCCCTGCTCTCCCTCCCTCCCTCACTCAGTCTCTCTCTTTCAATCAGAGTGAGACTTGTCTCAAATGTAGGAATCTACATGTAATCAATATCAGCATAACAACATTCTCATCTGATTAGCTAACTTTTAATAGCTTGGGACCTCAGGGATTGGAACAAACCATTTGGAAAATTATCTAATTCCTTTTAATGGAGCATCTCTCAGCAGTGGAGCTTGCACACGGATTGAAACGTGCTCACCACATAAAAAAAGAAGCAGAAGAATCATGTCTATGTGCGTACTTTCATCATCTACAGCACATCCACTCTATCTCCCCTCCCCTCGATCCATCTCACCCCCAACCACCCTGACCAACCACCCCCCTCCACACCCGCCTCCACACCCCCGCACCCCAACCCCCAAGAATTCTCCACCTCGCCCTCCAGCAAGCTCACATGGAACCTTGCCTCCAACCAACCAACCAACCAACCCACCCACCAACCACCCCCCTCACCTCCCACCCCCCCCCCCCCCCTCACCCCCCACCCCTCCAGCTCCAGTGTGGGCCTCCTCTGGGAGGTCTCCCCAGCTCTGGTTCCTGCTTTACAGCGTGGCCCCTTTCATCCTGCTCTGCTAAGTCCTGTCATTTGTTCCCATGTGAAATGTGCTGGTCCAAGCCACAGCGGCTGCTCTCCTCCCAGGCAGTCATTAGGGAGTGAGCCTGCCTTTCCTGCACGCATGTTAGGGCCTTGTAGTTCCTGCTTCCAGCCGTGGAGGAATCCAGGCCCTCAACCGCACACACACACACGTGTGTCCCCCCACACACACACACACATTTTATATACACGCGTATGCTTCCACGCAGTCACACACATGGACACATGCACGCACGCTCGCTCACGTGCACGCTCTTGCCCGCGTACGGGCACAGACAAACAGGAAGGCGTTCGTAAACACACACACACACACACAACCCACACGGTTCACACACACTGTAGGGCGTGTGTGGACTATTCCACATACTGTACGCTGAAACCACGTCCTCCTTTAGACCGGCCCTGCCAACTTGATTTGAGTGCTTTGAGTCAGATGAGTTATCTGGGTACTGCGAGGTTCATGGGTGCTTCGCTAACGTACCTCCATTCTCATGACTCTCTCCCTCTGTTTCTTCTCTATCTCTCACCCTCTCTCTCTCTCTCTCACCCTCTCTTCCTCTCTCCCTCTGTTTGTTTTCTCTCTCTCTCTCGCTCTCTCTCTCCCTCTGTTTCTTCTCTCTCTCTCTCTCTCTCTCTTTTACTCTCCATCGTTCTCTCTCGCTCTCCATAACGCTCATCTCATACATTATCACATAATTTTTTGAGTCAGCATAATTCTTGGAGTCAGCATAATTTTTCTCTCAAAAAATTCATCCCTTTGTTCAGTCAGCAGTGTGACCCTGCATCTTCCTCCATCGATCCCTCCTCCTCCTCCTCCTCATCTCTTCCTCCTCTTCCTCCTCCTCCTTAACCCAGCCTGTCACTCGCTCCACAGTCCAGCATCTCCCTGCCTCCCAGCCGCCAGCGTACGGCCTCCTCTGTCTCTAGTTCTGGGCTTTTTCCTTGGCTCTCCAGCCGGAGATTGTCTCCTTTCAAGGCCTCAGAACCTGTCTGGCCCTCAGGCAAAGGCTGGGGGGGGGGGCAGTCCCTTACCTAACTTGAAGGTAGAACCTCTGTAGATCGCTTGCCAGCCCACCTCGCACGGTGGCCGAACACAACTAAACAACACCCACATCTCATGCACAAGGACACGGCTCGCGCGTGCACACACAGAGGATGAGGAACGCTGAGAGAGAGGAACGCTGACGGAAATGACACAGCACGAAGTCTGGGAACGTTACAGTAAAAGTTGCTTCGGCAGAGAACAGAGGGGGTGTGCAGGAGCGGAGGAGGGAGGGAGGGAGGGAGGGAGGGAGGGAGGGAGGGAGGGAGGGAGGGAGGGAGGGAGGGAGGGAGGGAGGGAGGGAGGGAGGGAGGGAGGGAGGGAGGGAGGGAGGGAGGGAGGGAGGGAGGGAGGGAGGGAGGGAGGGAGGGAGGGAGGGAGGGAGGGGAGAGCCGCACATGCCTGCGAATGGAGAGCAATGACAAATGTGTATTCCGTATCAAATAGAAAACATGGAAGAGGCATCAGTAGCTGTAATTGAATATGCTGTTTTTGTTGCCCCTGAGATGACAAGGCACTTACAGTTCTGTCAAAGAAGTTTCCTTTTCATTCACTTCACCATCCTGTGGCATGTCTGTGCGTGTAGTGAGGTGTCCATGCTGCCGCCACCCTCGTCTCTCTCTCTGTCTCTCTCTCTGTCTCTCCCTCTCTCTGTCTGTCTTTCTTTCTTTTCCTCCCTCTGCCTCACGTACCTTCTTTCTCTCACTCCCTCCGTCTCCACCGCCCCTCCATCCCTTCATTTCAGTTATCAGTCTTTTCATCCTCTTTTCACCCTGGGGGGTTGAAACAAGTGACAAGTAGAGATACAGGTGGAGAGACAGGTAGAGAGACAGGTGGAGAGACAGGTAGAGAGACAGGTGGAGAGACAGGTGGAGAGATAGGTGGAGAGACAGGTGGAGAGACAGGTAGAGAGACAGGTGGAGAGACAGGTGGAGAGACAGGTAGAGAGACAGGTGGCGAGACAGGTGGAGAGACAGGTAGAGAGACAGGTGGAGAGACAGGTGGAGAGACAGGTGGAGAGACAGGTGGAGAGACAGGTGGAGAGACAGGTAGAGAGACAGATGGAGAGACAGGTAGAGAGACAGGTGGAGAGACAGGTGGAGAGACAGGTGGTGAACTCTGTGAAATCAGTCCTCAGACAGACAGGTTTGTGATATCCTAACCCAAGTGTAGTACAGAGACAAGCAGTGAGACCAGACTCCCGGGTGTGTGCTGCTGGGAAACATGGAAGAACAGGGGAGGGGAGGGGAGGAGGGAGGCGAGGAGGGGAGGAGGGGAGGAGGGGAGAGGAGGAGAGGAGGGGGGGAGAGGAGGGGGGGAGAGGAGGAGAGGAGGGGGGGAGAGGAGGAGGAGGGGAGGATGGGAGAGGAGGAGGAGGGGGGAGAGGAGGAGAGGAGGGGGGGAGAGGAGGAGAGGAGAGGAGGAGAGGAGGAGAGGAGGAGAGGAGGAGAGGAGGCAGCTGTGAGGAGAGGGTTTCATGCACTGGCACAGGACACAGTTCTGCTCTGTTCTACCGCAGTTTCTCTGTCTCTCAGTCTCTCTCCGCAGTCTCTCTGCTGTGTGTGTGTGTCTGTGTGTCTGTGTGTCTGTGTGCGTCACTAGTCTTATCAGGACAGACAGAGAGAGAAGGCATCCAGTCAGTCAGATTAAATGACTGGTGACAGGACCCAGGTTCACACCACCACCAGACAGGCAGACAGGCAGACAGGCAGACAGGCAGACAGGCAGACAGGCAGACAGACAGACAGACAGACATACAGGCAGACAGGCAGGCAGGCAGACAGACAGACGGTTAGCCTTGTCCTGCACTCTCTCAGCCTCCCGCCAGGTCTCAGTGTTAGGGTCGGCCATGATGGATTGCCATGGCAACTCCACCTGTCAGTGTGAGGGATGTCTTGACGACAACCAATCAGTCATCAGTTCTTTCTACCTGCAGAACTACACTCTCTCTCACACACACACACACTCACACACGTGCAAACGTGTACACATTCACACACCACATTTACAATACACACACACGTGCACAAACACGTGCACACACACACATTTGGGCCAGGGTCTGGTCAATGCTATGGAACTCTGCAGATGCTGAAGGGAGTGTGTGAAGGGGTGTGTACAGTGATGTTCTCTGTGTAAGCAGTCAGCATTGTATGTTCAGAAGGAAGGAAGGATATTTCAGAGCATGTGTGTGTGTGTGTGTGTGTGTGTGTGTGTGTGTGTGTGTGGTGTGTGTGTGTGTGTGTGCGTGCGTGTGTGCCAGTATATATGTGTGTGTGTGCGTGTGAGTGCGTGTGTCTGCGTGTGCGTGAGTTTAGTACTGTGGCTGAAGTCTCTCCTGAGTTGAAATAATAATATGTAAATCTGCTGCCTTCAACTTTTATGCATCCCCTGTGAAGTTGTGGACGCAGTCCAACAAGGCTTCATCTAATGTATGTGTGTGTGTGTGTGTGTGTGTGTGTGTGTGTGTGTGTGTGTGTGTGTGTTTGTGAGATGTTGTGTTTCCCCCACAGTCAGTGTGGGTAGTCTGAAGGTCTCCTAGTCTCACAACAAAGCTACTTCCTGTACAGCTGCTCCTAGTGATGTCATCATAACCTGTCTGTCCTGCTCCTAGTGATGTCATCATAACCTGTCTGTCCTGCTCCTAGTGATGTCATCATAACCTGTCTGTCCTGCTCCTAGTGATGTCATCATAACCTGTCTGTCCTGCTCCTAGTGATGTCATCATAACCTGTCTGTCCTGCTCCTAGTGATGTCATCATAACCTGTCTGTCCTGCTCCTAGTGATGTCATCATAACCTGTCTGTCCTGCTCCTAGTGATGTCATCATGACCTGTCTGTCCTGCTCCTAGTGATGTCATCATAACCTGTCTGTCCTGCTCCTAGTGATGTCATCATAACCTGTCTGTGTCCTGATAATGTCTGTCTTACATTTACAGTTAGAATCAGAGAGAGAAACACATCCAAACGCACACACACACACACACACACACGTACACGCGTCACACATCACACGTACACACGTCACACAAACATGTGCACACGAACACAGAGACACCCAGCTGAGTGGTATGATGCAGGTGACAGCGGGAGACAGGTTCACTGTGGCAGTTCCAGCTCTACAGTTTCCACAGCAGAGAACATTCTGGAAAGTCTCCTAATTAGGGGGAATGTGGTGCAGCTGTCTTTGTCACCGGAGAAAGACTTGGAAAAGCTGCACGGAGGTAGTGAGGAAGTCAACACATTAGCTCACAAACAGACTGTAGCTGACAAAGATGAAAAGAGACCTGGGGTGAACAGTGGGCAGAGAGGATGAGAATGAGAGAAGTGGAAAGAGAGACAACCATAGAAGATAGAGGAGGTGACGTGGATGGGGTTTGGCGGAGAGAGGCGCATGAAGAGAAGGAAAAGTGAACCAGAGAGAGAATTGGAGAAAGAGGGGGAACGAGAAAATTAGAGAGTGGGAAGGGATAAGAAGAGAGAGACGGAGGCGAGAGAAAAACCTGATAAGATATGTGTTCCCAACATCAACATCATCCCAACATCATCACTGAAGCAGAAAAAGCTCAAAAGAGGAGGGAGAGGAGGAACAGCGGGAAGGCTCAGAAGAAGAGGAGAAGATTGTTGTGTTGGTTATGAAACCTCTTCTCAGCCGTCACTTACTCTTCCACGCACACACACACAAAAAGCCACAGTGTTTCCACTGCATGTATGACTGAAATTAGACACCCTAGTATGAAGATGTGGTCAAAATAATGACACATAAAAGCCTGCCTTTTCACCCCCTCTCCCCAGTCTGCCTGTTTTACACTCTTCTTTATTAACTTTAAATTGTCTCAAGCTGCAGAGTGGCTGGAGCAGAGAGTTAGCAGACTAGTTCCATGTTCAGCAGGATGTGGGATTACAGAGCATGATATTATCACCCTAAACATCGTCTTAGACCTAGAGCTAGCCCAAGCCCTGGACCTAACCCTGGTCATTCCCCTACTGGGGTCAGAGTGAGAGGAGGGAGAGTTAGAGAGAGACAGAGGAGAGAGAGAGTGCGAGGAAAGAGAGAGGAGAGAGAGAGGAAGGAGAGTTAGAGAGGAGAGAAAGAGAGAGCGTGAGTTAGAGAGAGAAGACGGAGAGTTAGAGATGAGAGAAAGAGAGAGAGAGTTAGAGAGAGAGGACGGAGAGTTAGAGATGAGAGAAAGAGAGAGCGTGAGTTAGAGAGAGAAGACGGAGAGTTAGAGAGGAGAGAAAGAGAGAGAGAGTTAGAGAGAGAGGACGGAGAGTTAGAGATGAGAGAAAGAGAGAGAGAGTTAGAGAGAGAGGACGGAGAGTTAGAGATGAGAGAAAGAGAGAGAGAGTTAGAGAGAGAGGACGGAGAGTTAGAGATGAGAGAAAGAGAGAGAGAGTTAGAGAGAGAAGACGGAGAGTTAGAGAGAGTTAGAGAGGAGAGAGTTAGAGAGAGAGGACGGAGAGTTAGAGAGAGAGGACGGAGAGTTAAAGAGGAGAGAAAGAGAGAGCGTGAGTTAGAGAGAGAAGACGGAGAGTTAGAGAGAGTTAGAGAGGAGAGAATTAGAGAGAGAGGAGAGAGTTAGAGAGAGTTAGAGAGGAGAGAGTTAGAGAGAGAGGAGGTAGAGTTAGAGAGAGTTAGAGAGGAGAGAGTTAGAGAGAGAGGACGGAGAGTTAGAGAGAGTTAGAGAGGAGAGAGTTAGAGAGAGAGGAGAGAGTTAGAGAGAGAGGACGGAGAGTTAGAGAGAGTTAGAGAGAGAGGACGGAGAGTTAGAGAGAGTTAGAAAGGAGAGAGTTAGAGAGAGAGGAGGGAGAGTTAGAGAGAGAGAAGAGAGAGATTGAGAGTTAGAGAGAGGAGAGTTAGAGAGAGAGGAGGGAGAGTTAGAGAGAGAGGAGGGAGAGTTAGAGAGAGAGGAGAGAGAGTTAGAGAGAGAGGAGGGAGAGTTAGAGAGAGAGGAGGGAGAGTTAGAGAGAGAGGAGGGAGAGTTAGCGAGAGAGGAGGGAGAGTTAGAGAGAGAGGAGGGAGAGTTAGAGAGAGAGGAGGTAGAGTTAGAGAGAGAGGAGGGAGAGTTAGAGAGAGAGAGGAGGGAGAGATAGAGAGAGAGGAGGGAGAGTTAGCGAGAGAGGAGGGAGAGTTAGCGAGAGAGGAGGGAGAGTTAGAGAGAGAGGAGGGAGAGTTAGAGAGAGGAGGGAGAGTTAGAGAGGAGGGAGAGTTAGCGAGAGAGGGAGCAGGAGGATAAAGGGCGTAACAACTCTCTGTGCACCCGTCCTGCTGACCTCTCACATGTTCTTTTCCTCTCACAGTGTGTGTCTGACCTCAGCTGCCCTCTGCACTGTGGCTAGTGCGCGCCTGTTTGCGTGCGCATGTCATTCTGCGTGAATGGGCGTGCACGTGCGCGCATGTGCCTGTTGGCGCGCGTGCGCGTGCGTGTAAACGTGCGTGTGCCTGTCCTGCTGCTGGGAGCCAGATGTGGCTGCATATAGACATCCTTCCAGGGACTGTGAGGTGTTTACGACCTGCAGGCTGCACACAGTGAAGGACAGGACATGTGTTCACACACACACACACACACACACACGACACAGCACAAGAACAGGCGTGATGCATACACCCAAACACGCACGTACCCACACACGTACGCAAGGACACACACACACAACAACACCCGTCCAAGACACTGTTTTCGTATGAAAGAGTGTGTGTGTGTGTGTGTGTTTGTGCAGGTTTTTGGGGGTGTGTGAGGATCGTGTGTGACAGGACACATGGGACAGGCAGGAAGCCTCAGGAACATGTTCATCATCCTGCTCCCGCCTTCTGACAACCACACACACACATCTGGAAGAGAGGGAGAGAAGAGCGGGGGAGAGAGGGGAGGGAGAGCGGGAAAAAGAGGGAGGGAGGGAGGGTGGACAGGAGCGGAGAGCAGAGCTAGTGGAGGAGAGAGGGAGAGAGAGGGGTAGGGAGAGAGAGGAGTAGGGAGAACGAGGTGTAGAGAGAGAGAGAAAGAGAGAGAGAGAAAGGGAGAGAGGAAGAGAGGGAGGGTGACAGAGGGAAGGAGGGTCGATAAGAGAGGGAAGGAGGGAAAGAGGGGCAGAGGTAGGGGCGAAAGAGATGCTGTTTTTCCTCTGGCTGTTTTATGTGTCTCTTCGGTACGAAGCTATGTCTCTGTCTAAGAGCTCAGAGAATAACTCTGCTGTCCTCTTCCCCTCCACCTCTCCGGTCCTCCTTCTCCTCTCCTCTACTGTCCTTACTGTCCTTCCCTCCTCTTCTCCTCCTCTCCCCTTTTCCACCCTCCTCGCTAGTCTCCCCACGGTTTTTTCCAACCTTGTTATTTTTTGAAACTCCACTTCACGAGCCTGACAGGGTCTCCACAGAGACAGGAGTTTAGAGCAGAGGCCTACTGTAACACCCTAACAAGCCAAATTGCGTCTGACTCATTCTAATCTCTTAATCTAATCTGAATGACGTAGTGTTTGACAGCGCTACCATAGTAATGCGTATTATGTATCCTTTCCCTGTCTGAGCTGGGGTCAGAGTTCAGAGATATTGTCACGTCTGCGGCCCCCAGCGCTTAGACGGGACCCGTGTCAGGACTGGAATGCTTTAGGGCCCGCCACACCTGGTTCTGTTTTAGGCTCCTCTGATAGCATCTGAGCACGCTCAGTGAGAGTGTCCCCTGGTGCAGACTTTACCCAGAGTTCCTCTGCAGCCACATCAGGAAGTGTTCAGTGGAGGGTCTGGAGGGAGGAGGGGGCAATGGTGCGGGCAGATGGGACGGTGCTTTTGGAATAATCTACACGCGAACGGTACACACGAGCACACACACACACACATATACCTGGGTACACACTGCAGTTTCTTCTCTGCCTGGGGACTGACTGTGGGTTAAAAAACCACCTGCCCCAAAACCATCTCTCTCTCTGTGTCTCCCCACCCCTCTCTGTCTGTCTCTGTCTCTCTCTCTGTCTCTCTGTCCCTCTCTCTCTCTCTCTCTCTCTGTCTCTCTGTCTCTCTGTCTCTCTCTCTGTCTCTCTGTCCCTATCTCTCTCTCTGTCCCTATCTCTCTCTCTCTCTCTGTCTGTCTCTCTCTCTCTCTGTCTCTCTCTCTCTCTGTCCCTATCTCTCCCTCTCTCTCTCTGTCCCTATCTCTCTCTCTGTCTGTCTCTCTCTCTCTGTCTCTCTCTCTCTGTCTCTGTCCCTATCTCTCTCTCTCTGTCTGTCTCTCTCTCTCTCTGTCCCTCTCTCTCTCTGTCCCTCTCTCTCTCTGTCTCTCTCTCTGTCTCTCTCTCTGTCTCTGTCCCTATCTCTCTCTCTCTGTCTCTCTCTCTGTCCCTATCTCTCTCTCTGTCTGTCTCTCTCTCTGTCTGTCTCTCTCTCTCTCTCTCTGTCTCTGTCCCTATCTCTCTCTCTGTCTGTCTCTCTCTCTCTCTGTCCCTATCTCTCTCTCTCTGTCTGTCTCTCTCTCTGTCCCTCTCTCTCTCTGTCCCTCTCTCTCTCTGTCTCTCTCTCTCTCTCTCTGTCCCTCTCTTTCTCTCTCTGTCTCTCTCTCTCTCTCTCTGTCTCTCTCTCTCTCTCTGTCTCTCTCTCTCTCTGTCCCTCTCTCTCTCTGTCTCTCTCTGTCTGATATGTCTGTTTTGACTGTTCAGGAAGTGATAGTGTTTCACATCTCTCTCTGCAGGCAACAGTATGATTCGTATAGCGTGTGTGTGTGTGTGTGTGTGTGTGTGTGTGCGTCCTTGTGTGTACATAAGTTAGTTGAACTGAAAAAGCTTTTAGTGGGTCTTGAGGGGAATAAACTGAGATATCTCCTACATTATCCTTCTCTCCCTCTATGTGACCCCCCCATCCCTCTCTCCCTCTCTCTCTCTCTCTTTCTATAGTTGGACACACATGTCAAATCAGCCTTGCAGATAAACAGTGTAAAAGTGCTGTTTCTACATGATTAGAGGAAAGCAGATAAGCTATCTCTACTAACATGATTTAATAGGACGTGTGATAAAGGTTTAGCACAAGCTACACATGTAGCAGTTAAAACAGTAGACGCCGAACAGTACAGTTTCTAGAGTATTCCGTCCCAACTGAACCACCGCATACTTTGCAGTCATTAATATTTAGGCTTGTTATGTACGTAATTAAGCAGTCAGTTACTGTATGCCTGGTAGAATGTGATAAACTACAACACCAGACAGCAGTGAAATGAAGACTATCCATGACCGCTCAACTGTGGATTTTCCGCGCAGGAGTTTTTTAGCTATGAACCGAACTACTAATGGCCTCAGTGTCAAGCAATTTATTTTTCAATCTGTGTCAAATAAAATAAAAAGTCCCGGCAGAGGCTGTGTGATAGAAATACCTGATCTAATTTATGTGAAAGAGGAAAATGTCAGATCCAACAGCCACTGAGTAGAAGGCGCTCCTGCAGTCTACAGTCCGAGAAACATCTACAGTTCTGAGGAACATGGAGGCCAGTTCTGAGGAACATGGAGGCCAGTTCTGAGGAACATGGAGGCCAGTTCTGAGGAACATGGAGGCCAGTTCTGAGGAACATGGAGGCCAGTTCTGAGGAACATGGAGGCCAGTTCTGAGGAACATGGAGGCCAGATCTGAGGAACATGGAGGCCAGTTCTGAGGAACATGGAGGCCAGTTCTGAGGAACATGGACCAGACCAGCAGAGAACGAAGGACCATAAACCCTCATAGATACTCGACAGAATCCACCGTGTTTAACTATACGTGTGTGTGTGTGTCTGTGTGTGTGTGTGAGACATGTGGTGTGTGTGTGCGCGCAGGATGTGAGTGTGCTGTGTGTGTGTGCGTGGGAGGGAAAGTGTCTGAAAGGGAAGCTCCAGCTACCTGAGGAAGAGGCTTGTCAGGTCCAATATTCGTCATTCCTTTCCTGGACACCCCTGTCCCCTCTGCCCCCCCCCTCTCTTCTTCCTCCCCCCCTCACCCTGCCCCGGCTCTGACCCCTCCAGGGGCCAGAGGGGCTCCTCTTTCCCACCGCTGAGGGAGGAAGTTCACTTTTACTGGACCTGTGTGTGTTAGTGGTAATTGTGTGGTGTGTCTCTGTATGTGTGTGTGTGTGTGTGAGAGACATGTGTGTGTGTTTTACTGGACAGGCCCTGGGGTGAGGGTGGAGGCACAGTTTTATGTGACGCCTGCTCTTGGTTACGGACCTCAGTTACAGGTTCTCTTTCATGGCATTGGCTCTCCCTCAGCCTATCAGAGAAATGTTGGATGTTTCCTGGCCCATGACGCGACCCCGGCTCGGCCTGCAGCCAGTCCAACAGAACCAGGGTGCCAGAACCTCCACCTGCTGATACTCCAGCTCTGGTTTTCTGAGGTAGCCCAGCCTAATGTGCTCCCACACTGCTGTGGTGCTGCTGTGCTGGGTCAACAGGGAGCAGAGACACCTGGAACAACAACCACAGCCTGCTGACCTGACCGCTGACAGACCAGTTCCAACCACATGATCTACAGAGGATCTACTGACAGACCAGAGGATCTACTGACAGACCAGAGGATCTACTGACAGACCAGTTCAAACCACATGATCTACAGAGGAGCTACTGACAGACTAGATGATCTACTGACAGACCAGAGGATCTACTGACAGACCAGAGGATCTACTGACAGAGCAGATGATCTACTGACAGACCAGAGGATCTACTGCCAGATCAGATGATCTACTGACAGACCAGAGGAGCTACTGAAAGAGCAGATGATCTACTGACAGACCAGAGGATCTACTGCCAGATCAGATGATCTACTGACAGACCAGAGGATCTACTGACAGACCAGAGGATCTACTGCCAGATCAGATGATCTACTGACAGACCAGATCAAACCAGATCGATCACAAGGTTTGATGGAGCCTGGCTTCTTGAAGGAACCTGTTCCACCCAGGGGTTCTCCTTTAGGAAGGAACAGTTCACCCATGGCTTCCTTGTTCTGAGCGTGTGTCTCTGTTGGTTCTGTCTCTGTGGACTTCCTGTCTGCCTCCCCGCCATAAATAAAGTCGGGGGAACTACCTTACTCACATGAAAGGCAAGCCTCCCCACTGCTGCATGCTAATGCAGTCATATATCACCGTGTCCTGGGACTCCTGGGGAGTGCTGGCCAGATGTCTGAGGCCGCCAGGGGGCCAGGGTGGAGGGTGGAGGCTGAGGGAGGAGGAGGTCAGGGGACAGCGGGGGAGGCCAGGGGAGTCTGGAGGAGACTCGGCGAACTTTGGTGGAACCTTTAAGAAACGTTGAAAGAATCTTAGGGGAAGGTTGCAGAATATGAAACCAACACTTACAACCAGCACAACCACCTTTAAAAATATATATATTTACCAACCTTAATCCTAACCCAGGCTGAATCAGGAATGTCTTCGTTCTTCATCGTGCAAGAGTAAGAAGCGGCTCGGATAACACAGTCAGCGGGAGCTGGGCCAGGAGAGAAACAAGCCGAGGACAGCACACTGAAACGCTGAGATCAGAATAGATAAGCAGAAAGGTTTAGGCACCAGCAGCACCTACTACACTGCTCCAGTCCGCGTTCTACCAAGGGAATGGGAACACGGCGACAAACTGCAGTGCTGCGTTATTGGCAGGGAAGAGGGAATGACCACACATTCGTTGCTTTATGTGTGTGTGTGTGTGTGTGTGTGTGTGTGTGTAAGGGCCCACACAGCACTATACTGAGCAGTTAGACCTGCATATAATCCTTGGCCACATACTCAAACACACACACACACACACACACTGTAAACACACACACACACACACTCACAGGTGTCTAATGCAGGTGTGTCCAGCGGGCAGTGTGACGATGGGCTGACTCGTCAGATTTTATGCTTAACGTTTTAAATGGAGGGGAAAGTCCTTCCCAGCAGGCCCAAGACTTCTGATCACACAGGGAAGAAAAACTAGAAGTCAGGATCCAGGATGGGGGATCCGGAGGTCAAGGTTCAGGGTTCAGGATCAAGGGCATTCATGGCTGCTGGGATCAGGGATGGGTGTTTAGGAAAACTCACAGACTGTACGCAGAGCGTTCTCATTTACTCTCTCCTCTCACACACACACACACACACACACACACACACACACACACACACACATGACGGAGCAGAGATGGAGAGCCTGGGGCTGTGTGTGTGTCAGGGTCTGATGTGTGGGCCCTCTGGGTCCCGCTGTCCTCTGATCTCCAGGTTCGCTGAGTCGGCGTTGGGCTGATTAATGCATCTTCAGAAGGTTCTGGCACATCCCTGTTCTCAGACCGGGGCCACGGGCCTCCCTAGACAGCACTAACACCCGCTCTGACAGAGACGGGTGGGCGACCCGGACGTCGGAGGTATGACCCGCTCCTGAGTTCTCCTCAGCGCCTAATCACATGCAGATAGAGGGGGAATTTCTCCGTCGGAGGAGAACCAGGGCAGAACCGGGCTGGTCGCGAGGAACATCGACCGCAGAACGTGATTAATGAGAGGCTCCGCCGTGGAAAAAGAGAATAGATCTTTGTGCGTTGGTGAACTCGCACGCAGGAACGCATGAACGCATACAGGCACAGGCATGCGCGCACACACACTTACACACACACACACTTACACACACACACACATACAGATGTAGCAAGGCGCACAGAAAAAACATTCTATCTTTGATGCCCCTTCTCGTTAGGTCTTCATGGGAAGGCCTGTGTTCTTTGTGAAAGGGTGGGAACGAGTCCCTGACGCAAAAACAGAGAAACTTGGGGATGCTGTACGGTCGCTAACAGTAGGCGCACACCTAGATAAGAATTAGTCGGTGGAGGGGGTCAGATGGCTCAGCAGGTTAAGATATTGGCCTCATGATTAGAAGGTTGTGAGTTCATACCCCGGCTGTGGCTATGTGATGTTCACCCTATTTGCCTCAGGGAGAATGTCCCTGTCCTTAATGTAAGTCGCTCTGGATAAAAGAGTCTGCTGAATGAGGTATTATTATTATTAGAGGATCTGCGGCCTCGTAAGTCACATTCCCAGCGACCGATCGACGAGTCTGACTGCCCTCCATTTGGGCAGGTCTGAATTCCCCGACACGCTCACGTTACAAATGTTGACTCTGGTCAAACCATCTCACACATCCAATTATTCCTTCACACACGTCCCTCATCACACTCCTACTTGGTGTCAGTCCTCTTCCTGCGCTGCTCTTATCCAAACACGCAGGGCCGGGTGGAGGAGCAGGCCGGGGCCCTTTCATGTCAGGAGCCCTGGGAGGGCGGAGCGAGGCTTCATC
>CM059301.1:9150000-9162500 GCA_030340665.1 Neosalanx taihuensis
CAACAGTGGTTTATAATAATCAATATCCTCCTCACCAAGCGTTAAAATGGTGGGCCGCTTCAAGGCTCTCTGGGAAACGGAACATGAATCACTTTCTGCGCCACAGCTCTTTAACTGCAACATCGCAAGTACACACGCACACGCACGCACGCACACACTCTCACACACACACACACACACACGCACACACACACACACGCACACACGCACACACACGTGCACACACACACACACGCACGCACACACACGCACGCACACACACGCGCGTGCACACACTCAAGGATCTCGGTGAAACCGCAGCCCAGTCGTAAATAATATTAATATGCTAATCAAGCAACCAGGTTCTGCGGTTCAGAACCAGATATAGAAACAGGGGGGCGGGGGGGGGGGGGGGGTCGAAGAGAGAAAAGCAGAGGGAGGAAAACCCTTATATGTGGTAATGGTACACTTTTATGAAGCCTTTTCTCACCAGGGAGGTCCCCTTACCCAGAGATACCTTGTGGCAGCGCTCGACAGCATCGGAACCCTGACAGCAGATGTGAAACGGACATGTTAAACAAACAAAGCGGAAACAAAACGCACACACAAGCGAGTTAAAACACACACTAGCTAATCATGTGCTGCTCTTCCATACATGACGGTCACTAGGCAACACAAACTAAAGTGTGTGTTCTTGAGTACAAAAATCCGTTGAAGGGTATTTTGTTACGTCTGAGGTGTTGTGTGTGTGTGGGTGGGGGGGGGGGGGGGTCGTAAAGTCAATTACTAAATAAAAGAAAATGAGAAATAGAGGGAGGATATGGGAGAGTGGAAAGAAAAAGGGAGAGAGGAAAGGCGAGGGAGGGAGGGAGGGAGGGAGGGAGGGAGGGAGGGAGGGAGGGAGGGAGGGAGGGAGGGAGGGAGGGAGGGAGGGAGGGAGGGAGGGAGGGAGGGAGGGAGGGAGGGAGGGAGGGAGGGAGGGAGGGAAAGGAAAAGAGCTGTCATGTGTCCCCTGGAAAAGCAGCGAATCGATATGGTGTGTATGACATGCCTCGTGAGACACTATCTAGTTGTTGCGACAGAGCGAGAGAGAGGGAGGGAGGGCGAGACCGAGGGAGAGAGACGGAAGAGAGAAAACGAGTGGGAGAGAGAGGGAGAGAGGAGAGAGAGGGGGAGAGATAGGAGGAGATATAGGTGAAAAGAGAGGGAGAGCGGGAGAGAGTGGGGGAAAGAGTAGGAGGGATAGGGGAGTGGGAGAGATAGTGGAAGGGATAGGGGAGAGAGTGGGAGAGATGGGGGGGGGGGTGTGAGAGAGAGGGGGAGAGGTTAAGACGAATGGGAGAGAGACAAAGAGTGTTTGAAGATCTTGTCTTTATTAAGTAAAGACAGATGAATTGATGTGCGTTGAGATCAGGGATATCCCAGAGGGAGATGAGTATACACACACACACGGAACATGGTCAGTCATTCACATAGAGACACACAAACATACTCATCATACTCCTCCCCATGCATCCATATATCGCATGGACATCTATTGGCCCAGTGAGGTTGACACAGCAGAGGATGGAATCTGTAGATGTCATTAAAGCTCCACGAATGCGCGCACACACACACACACGCACTCACACACTCACACACACACACACTGCAGCCTCGCGGAGAGCCACCTAAAGCCAGACAGGGAAGCTGAATCCCAAACCAGACCCAGTCTCTCCTTCCTTTACCACCCTCCCTCCCTCCCCTCCCCCACCCCCACCCCTCCTCCCCCTCCCCCCCCCCCCCCCCTCACATCTGGGATACATATCCCGGATCTGCAGTCTCGCTGGCCGTGCGTACGTGTGGCTGAGCCTGCCAAGAGTCCGGCTCTGTGTTACCACATCTCCACTGTCCTTTATGAGGCACGGCTGTCATTTCCTCCTGCTGAGCGTCCAATCAGGCTGGAGCCGGACAGGACGCTGCCGCTGCTGCGGTCACATGACCCGCCAGCACGTGAGCGCTTCTCTGCCGACGCAGCAGGACACAGCTGATGGATGTTCAGGAGGCGGGGAAGTCGTGATCAACATCTTCTTTCTATCTGCTGGTACTTCCATCGGAACACCCCCCCCCCCCTTTCCCACACACACACACACACACACACACTTATCTCTGCAGCTCTTTTCAATAAACGGGAAGATATGAGGTTCTATAAATCTTCCCACCAGATTTCTCTCTGGAGCGCAGACCACATTTTGTAGACAGAGCTGATTAATTGGAAGTCCAGACTGTGTGTGTGTGTGTGTGTGTGTGTGTGTGTGTGTGTGTGTGTGTAAGAGAGAGAGAGGACGAAGAGTCTGTGTGTGAGCATGTTTCATTGCATTTGTGCGGGAGTAGGTGTGTCCCCAGTATGTGTGTGTGTGTGTTTGTGGGTGAGAGAGCAGCGAAACAGAAAGCTTTGGGGTCAAGGTTCACCGGCTGACAGGTCCAGCAGAGTCCTTCTTGTCCTCTAATGCAATATTAATGACTGTACATCCCCCCCCCCCCCGCTCCCCCCCCGCCCCCCAACCCCCCCCCAGACATGCTGTTGTTATAGTTGCGTCGTATCCTTGTTAAATATGCATAACACCGACAACAGCATCACCAGACGCGAGGTCACGCTTAGGATGACCTCAACTTGATCCTAGAATGAGACGGGCACATGCACGCACACGCACACACAGAACAGAAATCTTGATTCTTGAAATCTTGACTCTCACTGAGTCACTGCTGCTGAGCTGACGCTGTCATTGGCTGCACTTCAAAGTCAGCCAGCTTGACCACTTCCTCAACACTGACCCCAAGCTGACCTCTCCGCCTGTCTGCCTCTCTCTGTTGGTCAGTCAGTCGTTTTGCTTGTCTGTCTTCGACCGTCCTGCCTGATTGTCAGTCTGCCTGTCTGCCTGCCTACCAGGCTGTCGTTCCATTTACTAGCCTACCCGTCTGTCTGCCTGAGCCAGATGAAGAGAGAGTGGCTGATAGGTAGCTAAGTGTCATCCTGGATGCAGAGAGGTGGATTAAGAGAGAGGGACAGAGTTCTGTTTCTGACGCGTTACCCTGGAGAGAAACAGAAATTAAATGTAAATCACTTTTAGATGAGTGGAAATGAAGTTTAAACAGACTGGCTGTTTGATGCTTTTCCACCAGCCCCAGAGATCCCTCTCTCTCCTTCTCTCCTTCTCTCTCTCTCTCTCTCTCCCACTCTCTCCCTCTCTATCTTTCTCGCTCTTTCTCCCCTCTCCTCTCTGACACCCAGTTATTTCATATAACGATAAAAAAGCTGGGAGAACCTGGAATGAATCCCAATGCAGCAATCATCATGTCCTCTGCAGCCTGAGCTTCCAAACCCAGCTGGGAGCCAGGAGCGCTTTACAGGGTCTCACTTCAGGAGCAGCGGCTCCTCACAGCTCCCCACATGACCCAGCCAAGAAGACCAGGAGGGCTGTGTGGAGGTTTCACCTTTACCACAGGAACAGTAGGATTAGACATGGTAAAGGGATTTTACAAAAGCCATACTACACTGGACCTAAAGCATTTGCTCGCATGAGGAATCGCGTAAAAACTCACTTAAATTCCAACGTGAAGGGGGACGGACGATCACACGGCTGCCTACCGAGAAATTACGTAAGGCGGGTTCCTGCGAATGCGTCGACAGAACTCCCGTACACTCGGCCTCACAATTCCTGCCTCGCACGAGTTCTGGATTCATCCTTTCAGCAGATAACCAAATGGTTCCCCAGATACCAGACGTCATTGATCAAAGCGAGCTACAGCTACACTCCAACGCTCTCTCGTCCCTGCAGCATTGGCAGAAAGAGAGCTTTGTTTTCCGATTTGAAAAAGGATATTTAGGATGGGCTGCACGTTAATATTGAATAATTTAGATCAATGAAATACAATAACAGACTCAACTCTGTTATCTTGACATCTATAGTATCTTTCTTGAAACGGCACCGTTTAATTTTAATTAAAACCAAATCATCTTAATCTAATATGTGTGGCCGTCATTATGATTTGCTCTACACTTGGATAATAAAAATAATACATTCCTTTAGAATATTTTAATTAGTGCATAATCCGTTTCTATTCTTGATTTGCCATGGTGGAGTCTGTTAAATTGATGAATTCATTAGTAAGGCCAATTTCCAAAAGTATCGCCAGATCTCACCACACCATATTAGTATATAATTAAACCAAATTTCAATTATGCGTGGCCATCAGGAGTGTGTGTGTGTGTGTCCTGTTTGAGTCGCAACACGCAGGTGAAGCTCTTGCCCAAAAATCAATCCTACCCTGGCTGAACTGTCAGAGCCCAGTGAATCCTCACAGTGAATCCTCACAGTGAATCCTCACAGTGAATCCTCACAGTGAATCCACACAGTGAATCCTCACAGTGAATCCTCACAGTGAATCCACACAGTGAATCCACACAGTGAATCCACACAGTGAATCCACACAGTGAATCCACACAGTGAATCCTCACAGTGAATCCTCACAGTGAATCCTCACAGTGAATCCACACAGTGAATCCTCACAGTGAATCCTCACAGTGAATCCACACAGTGAATCCTCACAGTGAATCCACACAGTGAATCCAACAAGTGAATCCACACAGTGAATCCACACAGTGAATCCAACAAGTGAATCCAACAAGTGAATCTACATTGAATCTGAATTTACATTTTACATTTATTCATTTAGCAGACGCTTTTATCCAAAGCGACTTACAAGAGAGAGCTTTTACAAAGAGCATCAGTCATTGAGCAATGACCCAATGTTGCATTGCAACGTGATAGACCCCGAACACAGTGGGTTTTTTTAGATCGTGAATCATACATCATGAGAACCAATAAGTGCCAAGGGAAGAACTATAAATGCGTAACACAACGATTGTGAACATAAAGCAAGAGATACAACAACAGCCCTGGCAAGTCACCATATGGGGACCAACAAATAGTTCTAAACAACATTAGATTATGTGAAGTGCCATAC
Organism: Neosalanx taihuensis; assembly: GCA_030340665.1. Lineage (NCBI taxonomy): Eukaryota > Metazoa > Chordata > Actinopteri > Osmeriformes > Salangidae > Neosalanx > Neosalanx taihuensis. The sequence continues at coordinate 9,154,987 of CM059301.1, forward strand.
TATTCCTAAGTGCCATTAAATTCTCTTACCTGTGAATCTAACAATTGAATCTTACCAGTGAGATGTGGTTTAGGTTCCAGAGCTCGGGTTCTGCCATGCTTCTGGGAACATGTTTCTTTGGCCAAACTCTGCGTGTGTGTTTGTGTGAGTATGCACCGACTTGCACACGTGTGTGTGTGAGCACACATCAGCATAACATGGGTAAACTCATCCTTAATTATCCAAGTGGAACAGGGGTGCTTGGTGCGTGGTGTGGGGTATTGTGGGGGATTGTGGGAAGGTTCATCCAGGGTAGCTTCACCAGGTCAGCAGCCAGGGCTGAACCTTGGCACCAGGCTGGCAGAAAGCTGCAGCCATTAGTCATGCTGTTTTTAGACTGCCAATACCTCGGCCTGCCACAGTCAGGGAGGACAAAATGTGTGTGTGTGTGGGGGGGACTACACACACACACATACTTCACACCAGTGGACACACTAAAGACCTCTCCTCAGACTGGTTTTAGCCCCCTGTCTGTGTGTGTGTGTGTGCATGTCAGGGGTGGTGTGTATGTGCGTGTGGGGGTGTGTATGCGTGTCAGGGTGTGTGTGTGTGTGTGGGGGGGGGTGTGTGTGCGGGTGTGTGCATGTGTGGGAGTGTGTGTGCGTGTCAGGGTGTGTGCGTGTGGGGGGGGTGGTGTGTGTGTGGGTGTTCGTGTGTGGGGGGTGTGTGTGCGTGTCAGGGTGTGTGTGTGTGGGGGTGTGTGTGCGTGTCAGGGTGTGCGTGTGTGTGTGCGTGTCAGGGTGTGCGTGTGTGGGGGGGTGGTGTGTGTGCGGGTGTGTGTGTGTGTGGGGGTGTGTGTCGTGTCAGGGTGTGTGTGTGTGCGTGTCAGGGTGTGCGTGTGTGGGGGGTGGTGTGTGTGCGGGTGTGTGTGTGGGGGTGTGTGTGCGTGTCAGGGTGTGTGGTGTGTGCGTGTCAGGGTGTGCGTGTGTGGGGGTGTGTGTGCGTGTCAGGGTGTGTGTGTGTGCGTGTGTGTGTGTGTGAGGAACAGATGGGAGGGTTGCTGGAGTGTTGCAGTTGAACACGGCTGAATGTGTCTGAAGGATCCATCCACACACGTGCACTGATAAGGCACATGTGTGGGCGTGTCAGGGCACGCCAATTCCCACACATCTGTGCACGGCGCACACGCGCGGTGTGAGTGTAGACGTGCGCGCACGTACGTGTGGATTTTGATTACATGGTGCATGAAATAGTTTGTTCAAATCTGCAGCCTCCCTGCTGTTGGCTTGAAGGGTGCGTTTAACTGAGTGATAGATTGCAGCCACATTCGTATCTGTGCTTGCATGTGTGCGGTGTGCAAGGAAGGCTTGGGAGTGTTTGGGGAGGGGTGTACGTGTGTGTGTGTGTGTGTGTGTGGGGGGGGGGGGGTGTACGTGTGTGTGGGGGGGGTTGTACGTGTGTGGGTGTGTGTGGGGGGTGTACGTGTGTGTGTGTGTGTGTGTGTGTGTGTGTGGGTGGTATTCTATTTCCTGGCTCATTTACTTCAGGTGTGTCCAGGTGCAGTGTTGGCAGGCAGAGTGTAGCCCCTCCCCCTGCCTGTTACCAAGGGCACAGAAAGGTTGGTCTGCAGGAGAAATAGCACGGATGTCACTGCAGCTTCTAGCACAGACACACAGCTGACACACACACACACACACAGACACACGCAGACATCACGTACACACCATAGGCACAACACTTTTCAGGGATGGGAATAGGTGCTGGATGGAAGAGAGAGAGAGAGAGAGAGAGAGAGAGAGAGAGAGAGAGAGAGAGAGAGAGAGAGAGAGAGAGAGAGAGAGGTAGACATGGAGGTAAGGGAGAGGAGAGACAAAAGAAGAGAGGATGAGAGAGGAGCAGATGTGGAGAGGAGGTGAAGAGGCAGAGGAGAGAGAGGAGAGAGAGGAGAGAGAGGAGAGAGAGAGAGGAGAGAGTGGAGAGCAGAGGAGAGACAGGGACCAGCAGAGCGTAGGACCCATGCGAACAGGTCGGAGGTCGCTCGTCAATCCCAACCGTGACCAGGTCTGTCGTTTCCCAGCATGCCCAGCGGTCAAGTCCCGCTGCCTCGACCTGCTGTGGAATGTCCCGGGCGAGAGAACGGGCGCTCTGCCAACATTCCCTCAGAGGGATGACAGATGCTGTCATGGCAGCTGGAGCCAGTCAGTGAGACCGAACCAGACTGAACTGGAAACACACACACACACACAGACACACACATACCCAGTAGTGATCCAGATGTTTGGGTATCTGTCAAACATCCCAGGGCTCCTGGGGAGGAAGCGTCTCTCCATCCTCACCCTCTTCTTCCGCCTCTCTTAATGAAGCACGTTGGCGATCGTGGTTGGCGGACTGCCGGTGATATTATGGTATGGATTGTTTAAATAATGGGGAGAGAACAGCAACATCAATACTGTATTGTCCCCTTCAACAAGAGGCTCGCTCCACCCTGAACACTGACATCGACCGGCAGCTGCTCCTGGAATAAACACATATTTGTCTATGGATCTTCCTGGACTGGAGTAATGACATTCATGAATGAGGAGAGGAGAGGAAGCGAGAGGAGACGAGAGGAGGGGAAAGAAGGAGAGAGGGGAGGAGGCGAGAGGAGAGGGGAGAAGAGGAGAAGGGACAGGAGGGTAGAGGAGAAGGGAGAGGAGCAATAGGAGGTGGGAGAGGAGGGTTCCAACGCCAACGTTGCCTTCGCGAAGACGCGAGACGGATTAGCTTGACCACTCAGCCTCCAGTCGCAGTCTCATCCATAACAGGAGTTTAATGAGAAACTGTGCTCATCTATAACTCTAGGCTAGGATGGCAGTCAGGGAGGGGGGGGGGGGGTGGGGGGGGAGGGGGAAGTGAAGCGAGGGGAGGGGGGTGGGGCTGGGGAAGGGGTGTTGATGATGCTGGGAATGAGAGCAGAGTGTAAAAGAGAACCAGTGTTAGTCTAAATGCAGCAGATAGCAGCGGTGCTGGTGAGAAGTAACAGATGGCTTCGTCCCGGACATCCTCCCAGTGTCACACACACAATCACGCACAAACAAACACACAGGTGTGTACACACACTTACACTCACACGTGCACACGCGTACAGGCCAAAAACGTACGTACAAGTGAGGTGCAGGCACACAAACACCTCATTAAGTGACTTTCCTTAAGGCGATGGAAAAGACTGAATGTAAAAATAAAAAAACCTCATTTTAATTTCAGATCAGCAGCTCCATCGGTAAAAGAAATGCGTTCAGGTCACGAAGTAAAGACGGGTAATTGGTTGATTAATTAACAACGAGCGCTAACATAGCCCCATCATCAATTATTCTATTAAAATCTGGCTGGCAGAGCCCAGGGGGGGAGACAGACGCCTTTTCTCTGTCATGGAAACACTCAACACACAATACACCCTGGCTGCTAGGAAAACAAACATTTGTTATTTATCGGATAAGGTTGTATTTATTTATGACACAGTGTAGTCGAAGAAAACATGACACTCTTAAGACTTTCCCACTGAGCTGAGAGTATCTGTGTGCATGTGTGTGTCTCTCGGCTATGGATAGGACTGTGTGCACGTCAGTGTGTGTGTGTGTGTGTGTGTGTGAGAGTGTGTGATTCCCCGGTCAGGTTGGGTCACCTGGTAACTTTCACTTCTCACTGTGTCCACAAACGCAGCAGATTGCATGACCCCTGACCTGCGACCCCTTCCACCTCTTCCTGCCTCCTCTCAGTCTCTCCTCAAGCCCCTCCCCCTCCTGTCTCTCTGGTCTTGTAGTGGAGTTCTGGAAGGTTCCTTAGACGCTCCGCAGGAAGAGATGGACACACACCCACGCACAGGGGAGATTAGGGGAGGGGGGGGACAACATTATAGCTACAGTATTCTAGAGAGCAGCTAGGTGGGGGGGGCAGGGGAGATAGGCAGACAGTGCTGAGGAGGAGGAGGCTGGAGAGAGACTGAAAGCTGGCAGGGGGGAGAGACGGTGGGGAGGACAGAGAGATGGCAGGGAGGAAGGAGAGAGAAGGCAGGGAGGGAGGACAGAGAGAAGGCAGGGAGGGAGGAGAGAGATGGCAGGGAGGGAGCAGAGAGAGATAGCACTGAGAAGAGAGAGTGATGGAGGGGAGGAGAGAGAGAGAGAGAGAGAGAGACAGAGAGAGAGAGTGTGATGGCAGGGAGGGAGGAGAGAGAGATGGCAGGGAGGGAGGACAGAGAGATATGTGGTCTCTTTATTTTTCCCCTCCCCGAGGAACAGGCAGGTCAGCCTTCCAATCGGCCTGACAGAGAGATGCTTGGGAGGGGGGGTGTACATGTGCGCACTGGAAGCATGTGTTAAGCTGGAGGATGTGCTTCTATACATGTACTGTTTATACAGTGTGTGTGCATATATAAATACATATACATATATCAGTGTGTGTCTAGTCAGTGTGTGCATGCGGTCGTGGTCCTCACCTGCTCAGCTGTGAGGTCTCTCTGCTCCAGGGCCAGCAGCTCATAGCCCACCATGAACTTGCGCACGGAGGCCGAGCGGAGCAGGGGGGGGTAGTAGTGCGCATGGAGCTGCCAGTGGCTCTGCTCCTCCTGGAGGTGGGGGCCAGTGGGGGCCCCTGGGGGGGGGGGGGGGGGGGGGGGGGGGAAGGTCAGTAACAGGACAGGTCACAGGTTTTACAACGCCTCTCGGAGGACAGGCAGATGCTCCGGGTGGGGTCTCGGCGCGCGGGGGCGGGGGGGAGCGGGGAGGGGGTCTTCACGGTGCTTATTAAGACATGAAGTGACTGTGAGAAACAGCAGTTTGGATTCTCTCCCAGACCTCATCCCTCCCCCTGCCCCTTCTCCCCCCACCCCCCCACCCCGCTCCCCCTCCACCCCCAAACCTCTGCTGTCTGCGTATCTGATGGCTGCCTCGGAGAGCAATCTAAGAGAGACGGACAGGGAGCGATTCAGAGAGAGGCGGTGGCGAGATATAGATACGCGAGACAGATCGCTAAAAGATGGAGGAAATAAATAAATACAAAGAGAGACATCCTGAGAATCCTGCAGTGTCATCTGTATTCTACGGAGGACGCTTGTTTAGTCGATCTCATCCCATAATAAGAGCGATGTGGGGGTTTTTTTTCCCCGTGCTACCGCTGGTAACAACACTCCCTGCTAGTTAACCCTCTCACAGCACAGGGAGGACCTCTCTGGGTCTACAAGCTTCACAAACGCAACCCGGTAGTAGCTTGTTGACCAGATTGGCACACCCACACACGTTCCACACACAGTGGCGCCGGTGTGCCATCCCGGGGTCTCCGCTGAACACCGTGTGTGAGGTGCACACCTGCCTCACCCCGCCCCCCACCACACTAACTGTTTCTTATTCTGCTCTGTCCGTTTCGACAGCTAAGACTTCCTGAGTCATGGATTGATGGAAAGTATCGACCCGGGAGGCTAGCGTGCTGATGGGGGGTGAAAGTGATTGGAGATGTGCAGTGTGGAGCAGGAGTTGGCTCAAGGAGGACGGTAGAGGACCCTGGCTGTGACAGCACTGCAGAGCAGGGCATGCTGGGTAGAGGGGCTGACCAAATCTACCTCCAGCCAAGGAACTGGCTGGCTGGCTCCCACGGTGCACAACTCTGCACCGATGACTGTACGATTCATTAGGGCAGAGCAAATATGACTGAGGCAGGGGAGAGACAGGGAGGGAGGGGCGGGGGGAGAGAGGGAAAGTTCATTCTCGTCTGCAGAGTTTCTCCTGGAGTGAAATGACCAGGGCAGGACTGAGAAAAACGCTCGCTGCCGTCCTCCTCCGTCAGAAGCGCTCAACACGAGAAACTCACGATAGGGCCACTCCTCCACTTTTACTCTCTATTCTATAGCACCCATATCCGCATGCACCTGTCACGCTGATCTGAATGGCATCCTCTACGCTGCCATGCATCCACGTGTGTGTGTGTGTGTGTGTGTGGTTCTGACATGGACGGCATGCATATTCAAACAAGCGTCCTTCCGCGTCCATAATTAATCCAGAGAAGCTGAAATAGGCAGTAAATCCACACAAGATGGATCAATCCGGAGAGGGGGAGGAGAGGAGGGACGAGTCCCCCTGCGTTCAAAAACCTTTTCCTCCGCTCCCCTCCTCTCATCCAGCTCCTCTTCAGCCTGTCATTACCGTGTCACTTCCTGTGTTAAGGAGGGCTGGCAGCCAATAAACTCATTTGTTTACAGTAGTTATTATGGATCAGCTGATGGATGAGGGCAGGAACAGCCGATAACAGGGTCCCCACTGAGACAGGGAACGAGGGGGGGGGGGGGGGTGGAGGGAGAGAGAGAGAGAGAAAGAGGAAGGGGAGAGAGAGAGGGAGAGACAGAGACAGACAGACAGACAGACAGACAGACAGAGAGAGAGAGAGAGAGAGAGAGAGAGAGGAAGAGGCAGAGAGAGAGAGAGAGAGAGAGAGAGAGAAAGAGAGAAAGAGGCAGAGAGAGAGAGAGGTCCTCCAGCTCCTGAGTGAGGTGAGAACAGTGCTGACTGAGCTGACAGGTGATTGGTGGCTTTTCATATCGGCGTCACGGAAGTGTAGCGAAGAACTTACAATCACACCTCCATGACACCCTGAAGGGGGAGGGAGGGAGGGCGTTAAACGAAAAGGCTCAAACGAACGGACAAATGTTCTCCCTTTTATCTCTCAACCACAACCTCTCTCTCTCTCTCTCTCTCCCTCTCTCCCTCTCTCCCTCTCTCTCTCGCGGTCCTTCTCTCCCTCTGAGTTATTGAACTGTGAATGATGGAGGAATAAAAGACGGCTCCATTAATCACTGCTACTAATGGTGTGTGTGTGTGTGTGTGTGTGTGTGTGTGTGTGCGTACTAAGGCTAAAGGCTGTGAACATCCAGGTAACTTTGACCTGCAGTTGATTTCAGCAGGTACTATAAGGAGAAGAGGTTCGAATGAGGAGAAGGCCTAGGATGAGCCATTTGAATGCAATAAAAACACACACAACTATGTATCGCTCAACCATGGTGACCTTAGTCTTCTGTGGTTAACACCAAACTCCTCTAATTGTGGACGGGGCACGGCAAGGGGTTGGGGGGTGGGGGGGGGGGTGGGGGTGGGAGTGAAGGGGAGGAGAGGGGGAGCGGAGAAAACCTGCAGACTACACTTCACACACACGCTGTGTGGGAGTAATAAAAGCCAGCCTTAACCTGCAGATATCCTGTAATTCCTTTCTCCTGTTCGAATGGGAGCGCTGGTGGTGGTGGTGGGGGGGGGGGGGGGGGGGGGCTCGCTGTTTGGTGCAAAGTGGAGGGGAGGTGGGGTGTAGTTCAAACACACACCCTGTCAGAAAACGATTACACACTGGAGTTGGTTGGAAGGGGGGGGGGGGGGGGGGGGGGGGGGGGGGGGGGCAGGGGTCGGGGTGACTGTGTGTCGCAGAGCGGGGCCTTCCAGCTTTACAGGCCCATTAGTGGGACATGATGAATGTATGGGGGTCTGCTACAGGGATGTGTGAGAGAGGCATGTCTGGACAAGTCC